>VZRR01001191.1:34364-53432 GCA_013398015.1 Oreocharis arfaki | reverse complement strand
TTTTTTTTTTTTTTTTTTTAGAAAAATGTAGGTGGATGCAACCCTGAGCACATGTAAGGTTGCTTAGGAGGCAGAGGAGAAGAAAAAAGCAGAAGTCAGTCTTGCACCATTGTCAGTCTTTGGACTGTTAAGGGCAATATTCATTTTGTTAGAACAACTTTTCTACAGTACACACAACCCTCCTGCTTATTCGCTGTCCCTTTGTCCTCAGCAAAGGGACCCAATGCTTGCCGTGTATGTTCCACGAGACTGTGATAAAGTAATTCCAGCCATTCATTAAAATAGAGCAGATTTAAGCTTATGTGCTACATTCAGGAAAAGCTGAATTACTCTTGAAAGCAGGTTCAAGTCATCACTGGCTCACTACAAGAGAAAAGTTTGCTCATGCCTTTGTCATAGCTGCCAAACTATTAGCACCACACAGGATTCACAGTGGCTGCTGTGTATGCAAATACTAGTGACACTGCTGTAAAACATGTTTCTTCTTTTAATGTTCCAGTAATGAGCAAGTCATGTCTAAATGGATAATTGTTTTCCTGTCAAAAATAGAGTTCGAGCATAGAATTGTTCATATTAGCTGGTTGTACTTTAATACTCCCAAGGCATGTTTTCTACAGTATCTTTGCTAATGGAAAGTTAAAAAAGTAAATAGCACGAAAGTTTTTGAAGTATGCATAGGCCTGACGCGGTGGCAGAGTGTTTGGGGGGTGCGGAGGCACCGCCACATCACCCCAGAAAGCATCCCTATAATCGCTCCCGGGTTCTGCCTCTCAGGCAGGTCGCTGACAGGCCGCGCACAAGGTGCCGGTGCCCAGGCACCGCTCCACACAGCGCGGGGAAGTAAAAAGCGGCGGCGAAGACTAAGAGGCGGGAGGGGTCTTCCATGTGGAATTCCACAGATTTTATTCCGTGAAGGGGTCCAGGGATGAAAAACCAAGAACAAATGAGGGTCTAGGGGTTTGGAACTGAGGGAACAAGGGGCGCAGTGAGCATCAGGGACAAATCATCTGAGGGCAGCAGGGAGAATGACAGGGTACAGTTCAATAGGGAAAAGAGAAGGTGGGGAAGGAGAACTGGGAGCCAACAGAACATCGATGAGGAGAGAACATTCTAGAGCAAAGCCATAATTGGGGAAAGGGGGAGGAGAGTTGCCAAGCCAATCCTGTGATTATGATCTGCATGGGGAAGCAATGTATTGTGGGCTCTCACCATGACCTACTAAAAGGTCTTAAGTGTCAAAATGATCCCATCACTGTGCTGCTTTCTGATTTCCACCCTGCTCTTCCATGAGCTGTGCCACCACTAAATAGGTCTACGCTGAGTGGTGGAAAATAAAGTAACTGAAACCACTAGAACAACTCAACAAAAATGGAAACTTATCAGCTTATGCTGCATGCTTTAATAGGGCAAATGTGTGCTCTGATTCTAGCATGGAAAACTGTTATGTGCTGGGGGACTGCCTGACTTCAGAAAACCTAAACGAGGTTTGGTAGAAGCTTTAGTAGGTTATTCCTCCCTCTGTTTCTATGGGTCTATCCAGGAAAGTGTAAAATTCTCTTACACCTTTTTAATGCCCTGGAAAAATCAAAGCAGAAGCTTTGGGTTTTCAGAGCTGCAATGCAAACTCTTCTGTAAGTATGGCCAATATAAGGCATGTCTGTAGGGGTGAGTGTTAATTGGTGGTGAGTCCTTGATAATTGTGAGTTGTGCTTTCTCAGTCCACTGCTGCAGCCCTTTCTATGTGACTTGCTTGCTTGCTCCTTAAACAGCCATTCTGTGGCTGTTCATGAGAGGAGTACAGTTTTACAGGTTCATGGGTTTTAAGCCCTGTAGAACTTCATATACAGTCTCCAATCTTCCCATAAGTTACCTCTATGCAGAGCTGTTACCCCCACGAAAATCTGATTTCTGTTTGACTGTTGGAATTGCACAGAATCTGGAATTTAATCATTCTCTTTCATTCTCTTCTTAACACTGTAACTGCGACTGTAAGTTGAGCAGTTTTGACTGAAACCCATCAACAAACACATTCCAGAAGCTGTTTGCAGTGAAACAGGAAACAAAATATGCATCCTGCATATGCCTTTTGGCGTTCAAAGCCAAAAGATGAAGGCCAGTCTTACAAATGTATCTGTGACAGGGCAAGTGCTTGAACTGCAAGCAGATCTGCTGAGTAAAAGAAATAATGTGAGTAGTTACCTTCTCTGTTACCTTCTGCAAGCTGTGTGGATAGGTCTGCATAAGCTGTCTTGAAGCAGCAAACTTGCCTTCTCCTAGACTGATGTTCATTGTAGGCTCCACGTGCCTAAGCAGTGAGTGAGAGATGCCAGGCATCTGTTGTTGTGCTGTAACTCATGTTGATGACACGCTCCGCAGAGAAAGGCTCTGCAGCCTGACAGTCATTCATGGGCTGAGCCGTAAGCTCTGTGTCACAGGGATTAACAACCCTTATAGTACAAATTCTTCAGTTACAGTGCCACAAAACTTATGTGTGCATCTTACGGACGGTGGAAATATAAAATAATTTTCAGTGCCTGACAGTGTTTATATGAGACCCCAAGTCATTGCACAATTTTTGGATTACACATTTAACTCAAAAACATTGTTTCCAAGTAGAGAACAACCACAAAAGCTAAGGCCTAAATTACTCCCTGTTCCCTGAAGACTGACACAGGATCCTGTCCAGCAGATAATTTGCCACAGCAATTGGTTTCTCCGTATGCAAATGAATATAGGAATTTCCTAGAAGCACACATGTCTGTAGTGTTTCATGTGTCTCCCTTTCCAGAAGTTTGATTCACTTGGAAAATCCTCTGAGTCATGCTTAGAATCCATGGAATAGGGGGTATGTATGATACCTGTTCAGTGACTGTTTTGTATGACTGAGCAGAAAAAAACACTTGCAGGAAACTCAAAGATTAGAAAAAACTTGACTAATGCTCAGAGCATATCAGCAACAGTATGGAGTGAAACAGGCTTTACCAACAGTGCTGACAAATGGGATTTTTTATTTCTTTGCATCTCACAGTGAATCATGTCTAGGAGTTTCAGGGAGGCAGTGCCATTTCATATGCTTGAAAATATAAAGTGGAAACTTGTATTTCTTTCTCATAATGTGAATCAGTGTCCCTTTGACTCATTTAGAAACAAAAGGATGATTGCTGAGAAATCAGCAGGAATTAGAGATAATCAAGAAGGGACTAATCAAAGTAAGTTAATAGATGGAAGGGAAAAGGGAGGAAAATGAACAGCATGTCTTTGAAAGACTAATTCTCATCTGGATGTGGAAAGAAGTATCTTTTCTTTTAAAAAGCTGATGTTCAGGTGAACTGAGAAACATTGTAGTTTACCAATAAATATATACTGTCAACATTTACGTGGTGAAATAATGGTGATGTTGTTTGTAGAGCATTGACTCTAACCAGCCTTAACAGAAAAAACTCAGTCCTCTAATAGACAAATCCCTAAAGCTGGCTATAGCACTCAGAAGCAGAAACATGTCCAAACCACATGCTGGATGACATCATATCTTTTAGAAGAGTGCCAATGAATATTTAGGCATTATAACAATACATCTGTTTAGAATTTATATGCTTTAAAATTAGTTGCGTACTATGACTGCCTTTCTTTTGTATTTTTAGGGCTTGGTTTTGTTTGTTTATTTTAGATGAGGTGTAGTTGTTCAAGAGCCCTATAAGGCATGGTAAACGTTACTATTTCACTTGTCAAATTGAAGACCAAATCTCAGGCACTCAAAGTAGTCTACGTACTGTATAAGTAGCTGTTCAGGTAGGAAATTCTGAGTAAAAATTCTTTTTCTTTAATTGCACAGTGGTTTGTTTATGGATCCAGAAACAGGTCACAAACACACGGTAATGTCAGTGATTCCAAGTGTACTCTTGATCTGTTCCAAAACTCCTAGGTCTATATATGCATTTAGAGTAAAGAAAATGAAAAATTAAAAGTTTTAGAAAGACTCCCAATCCCATGTATTTCTAGCCCCCCAGGAGAATGCTTGATGAAGTTTCTGGGGGAATTAAAATTGTAGATCAAGCAGAAAGATTTTTGCCTAGACGTTTGTTTACTCAGGACCTACAAGATTACACTTCCTTGAATGTTTGGTTACAGATCCCTGGCTTTTAAACACTCAATCTGCAGGATTAAGGCTGTAAAGGTCAAAGCAAGGGTCCATTCAGCCAATCAGGGGACGTTCATTGGAGAAGAATGTAAGAAAAGGGAAGGACGCTATTTCCCAGTCTCCAGCAATTCACATGATAGAGATTGTCTCAGAGGAGTCAGAATATTCTCTGATCTGGGAGATCCTGGTAAGAATTAAAATCTCACAATTGACAATCTTACTGTTTTATCTTCATGGTGACTCCCTGTTCTATGCATTTCAATTTTCTACTGGTTTGGGCTGCGTTGAGAATTTCTGCCCATAAATTTTCCTGGCAAAGAAAGGAGTGGTTGAAAGTTTGGACTGAAGATTAATCCTTCTCTTCTCCTTTAAACTGAAAGCAAGAGATCTAAGATTTTATGCCCTCTTTTTTTTTTCTTTAAATTTACACTTGCAGTTTCTTTAAATACTTCATAAATTCATAAATACTTCTTAAATCTTTGGACAGGCATATGTCACAGTAGCAGTCACATCCAGACCCCAAATTTTTCAGTAAAAAACAGTGCTAAATTTAGTATTCAGGTTGTGTTGTAACTACAGCTGGTTGAATATAAGTTAACTAACAAGAAATATTTTTGCCACAAAGATTGCAGACATTTGTAGATGTCCCAAGGCGTGGTAAAACGTGTCAAGAAACTAAGAAAAAAAAAAAAAAAAGTACAATCATATAATTCTGTTCTGAGAAACCTACAGCGGAAAAAAAGGAAAGAAAACCCAAACACAATTAAGCTTGTTGACTCAAAGAAACTACAGTTATTCACTCATGTGGACATTTGCCACCAGCATTGTGACTAAGTTTCAGTTTTGCATAGTTTGTGCCTCCCACAGATAATTGGGTTGCAGGACACTGAGGGCATCTTTCTAAAGATTCAGCTGCTTGCATGTGAGCTGACAAGTTTTACAGTAAGGCAAGCAATGATGTATATATTCAAGATGAAAAAATTATCACATGGAATATAGCTTTAGCTAAAATGAAGGTTTTCCTTGTTAATCTCTCCTGTCATCTGCCCAAGCTTACCCTAGCATGTCTCCTATTAAAGGCTTCAGCTGTTAAAGCACACAAAACTTCTTCTCATTCAATTTACAATGTCTTTACAGTTCCTCTTTAAATAAACTTTTAAAATCTTTTAATTCTCAAAGTGAATGCTGGTGATAACAGGACCTTCCTTAATTTTTTTTGAGTAGGCTTTTCTGTATGTGCGTTTTTATAGGGCTAATTAACAAAAGCTATATTTGTTGTATCAGGATCCTGTTTTGTTGGTAGTGCAATTTTCCCTGACATTTTTTATTACCAGGCTGGGTTTCATAAATACAGGGCAAACAGAGTCTGGCTCTAAGTGTTATTGACTTTCAGTGAGATTTTTGAATCTAAAATCTGAATGTTTTATAAAACTTTTCTGAGACAGGCTGATTCTGTATGGCATAACTGGGAGCATTAAACTAGTGATTGCTGTCATTGGAAGTATTTCAGAGTGTATAGGCCGAAACAAAGAAATAGATGAAAAAGCCCGAACATTTCTTTTCACAGCTGCAGTTTGCATTCACTGCTTAGCCAAAACTGTCCTAAAGGTCACAGATCTCAGACATACACCAGTATATTGTAGTGCACCAAACCCTGTTTACGGGACGTGTAGCATGGGACAACAAAACTGGATTTCTGCTTTGACAAAAAGTTCTGTGTCAGGCAGCTGCAGAGATTATGGAAAAAAAATAAATTACAGCCACCTTTGAAAGCTATTTTGACTCTTGCTTTATCCTGCAGTTAAACCCATAAAAGCTCACTGGAAATAGCAACAGCTAATGAACTGTACCTCCTTTCAACATCGTGGGTATATATAGCTGTGGAGGCCACAAATGGATTTAAAGGTCTTATTAAAATACTGTTCCTTTAGAGAATTCAGAGTCCCCATTTCTTTAAATAGTTTGGCTTTTGGAATAGTACGTTTTTGAACTAAACAAGTCCTTTTCAGGACTTCTTACTGCATGTTACATATTGTAATAATGTATTAACAGGTGAACTGTCACCTGTTAAATTTCTGGTGCCAGACTACAAGACAGATATTTACAAATGTTTCCAGTGATAACTAGCTTTCAGTCTTCCAGCAATGATGAAACAAACTGCCCAGTGTCAAAGTCATATTCTGCCTTCACCAAGGTACCTGGCTAAACATGTACCTAAGTTATCTGCATTCCTGAATCTGTTTCCAGTCTCTAGGCTGTGCTGTTGGATGGAAGTACAAGTGTGTGTGCATTCCTCTCTTGCTGTTGGGGAAGGAATCGCTCTGTGAACCTGTCAAGATACCTGTAATCGGTAGCATTTGGTCTAAGTCTGGTACCTGAGTTACTCTGTCAAAGTACTCCAGATGGGAGTTGTACAGTACAGCTCCAGGGTGGCTGATGGGAACAGACCACCTCACTTCCTAACGTGATCATGTTTAAATCATACCCTAGCAGCTCTGCTGTAAACATTCTCCTTAAAGGTTATGAGTGCAGCATGGTAAGACAGTGAGCTCTCTGGCAGTGATCCTCACATTTGGAGCTGTACTGGACAAAATCAGAGAGTCACGAAATAATTTAGGCTGGAAAAGACCTCTTAAGATCATCTGGTCCAACCTCCCTGCTCAAAGCAGGGCCATGTAGAGCAGGTTGTCCAGTCCACGGATGGAGACTCCACAACCTTTCTGGGAAACCTGTTGCACTCCTCAACCTTCAGAGCAAAAAATTGTTTTATTGTGGTCAGATAGTATTTCATGTCTTAATTTGTGCAAGTTGCCTCTTGTCCTGCGAGCTAGTCTATGGAGAAGAATCTGCCCCCTCATCTTCATTCCCTCTCATCAGGTATTCATACACACAGATGAGATCCCCTGAGTCTTCTATTTCCAAAGTGAAGAGTCCTGCCTCTGAGCCTCTCTACGTATGAGAGATGTTCTAATCCCTTCATCCATTATCTTTGGGGTCCTGCACTTGATACAGTCCAGTCAAATCCATGCTTTTCTCCTACTGAGGAACCGAGAACCGGACCGAGCAGTCAGGTGCAGCCTCACCAGGGCTGAGTAGAGGGAAGGATCACCTCCTTTGACCTGCTGCTAGTGCTCTTCTTAATGCAGCCGAGGATGCAGTTGGCCTTTTTCATGCCTGAGAGCATACTGTTCCATGCTAATCCAGCATACTGTTCACCTATGGTCATCTTGGTCTGCCAGAACCCAAATGTCCTCCTCAGCAAAGCTGCTTTCCAGCCACTCAGCTGTCAGAACGTATTTGTGCCTTACTCGTTCCTCCCCAGGCGCAATATTGTGCATTTACCTGTGCTGAACTTAATGAGGTTTCTCTCTGCCTATTTTCCCAACATGTTAAAGTCCCTCTGAACAGCACTGCACCCATATGATTTATCAGTCAGTCCTCCCAGTTTTGTGTCATCTGCAGACTTCCTGAGGATGTACTCTGACCCAGTATCGCAGG
Organism: Oreocharis arfaki; assembly: GCA_013398015.1. Lineage (NCBI taxonomy): Eukaryota > Metazoa > Chordata > Aves > Passeriformes > Paramythiidae > Oreocharis > Oreocharis arfaki. The sequence goes on along the minus strand of VZRR01001191.1, from coordinate 45,796 downwards.
TCATCAGTGGAAAGGTTAAACTGTACTGGCCCCGGTATTGAGCCTTGAGATACACAGGTACTGACTTGCCTCTAACTGGATTTTAAGCCACTGGTAGTAACTCTTTGGTCCCAGTAGCTCAGCCCATTTTCAGTCAATGTCATTGTCTACTTTTCTAACCTGCACTTTGTCAGCTTGTCTGTGATGGCAGAGATACAATGACTTCACTGGAGTCAAGTTAAAGAACATCAGCTGCTCTCCCCATTTTATCATTTTAGCTAGTGACCTCACTGTAAAAGCCATCAGGCTGGACAAGTGTGTTTTCCCCTCATAAATACATGCTGACTACTCTCAATAAACTTCCTGTCCTTCGTGTATTTGAAAATGTGTTTCAGGAAGATTTTCTTCCAACAGCTTCCCAGAGGCTGAGGTGACTCTATGTGTCATGGAGTTCCCCACATTTCCAGCTCACCCTTCTTGAAGTGATCTTTGCTTTCTCCCTGTTTCTAGGAACATCCCTCAATCACCATGACCTTTCAAAGGTAATCAAGAATAACAGTAACTGTTGCAGTAACAGTTCCCTCAGCACTTTTGGGCACATCCCTTCAGGCCCCATGGATTTATGCATGTCAAATACGCTTAACCTTCCCATAAGTCAGTTCTCCTCCACTGGGGGTAATTATTCTTTTTTCTATACTTTCCCTCTGGACTTAGAGGCCTTAGATTTCTAAAGGCCAATCTTATTAGTAAAGACTGAGCCTAGGAGGGCTCTGACTATCCTATGTCATTTGTCACCAGTTCCCATGCTCCATTCAGCAGCAGACCCGTATTTTCCGTTGTTTTTCTTTTGCTATTTGTGTACTTGTAAAATTCTTTTTTGTTGTTGTTCACATACCTTCCAAGATTCAGCTCCTGTTATGAGCAATATGCTCATTGCACATCCATGCAGGCCTCCTGGGAGATTTTCCTGCTTGATTTCATACTTGTCCAGACAAATCTTTCTTGAGCTCCAGGAGGTGATTCTTGCATATCAGCCAGCCCTACTGGAACTTTCTTCTCCACAGGATTTTATCCCATGGCATTTTTCCAAACAGAGCCCCAAAGAGATGGAAATGGCTTTTTGTGTAATCAAAGGCTCTGGTCTTGATTTTTGCCTTTCTATCTCCTTTTAGGATCTGCCCTCCCCCACTTTACAGTAACTGCAGCCAAGGCAGCCCCTAACTTTCGTGTTTCCCAACAGTTCTTCCATCTTCTTTAAATATCAGACTTGGCTGAGCACCTTTCCTTCTTGGCTCCTCCACTCTGTGTTCCAGGAGGTTGCAATGCACTCAAGAAGTGCCCTAGCTTAATTTAATCCTGCTGGACTGTCCTTCTAGGAGATCTTAAGGGGGTTAAGACTCCCCTCGAGGACCAGAGGTTGTAACTCCTAAACTTCTGCTTGTTTGCTGAAGGCATTATCTGCTTTTTCCAGAGCAGGCAAGCTATAGCACGTTCCCACCCTAACAGTGCCCGTGTTGGTCTGCCCACTAGTCTTGATGCGGAAGCTCTTCACTGACTCCTGTCCTGTCTCAAGGTAGAGCTGTTTGCATTTTAAATGCCTTCATGCAGCACTCTCCACATCACTGTGCCTGCCTCTCCTTCCTTGAAAGCCTGCAGTCCGATAACCATTCCATCAATGTTTATAATGCGGTCACTTAGAACAAGTGTTACAATTTCTGATGTGCATGCAACTACATTTTAAATGGCATTTTGTGGTATAACTCTGAAACTGACCCTGCCAAAATGTTCTCTGCTGTGTCTGGTGGATGTCAGCTCCCTTCTTCTAAAACCCCTTGAGGCAGTATAGCTGACAGCTGCTGGGAGGCACAGGTGAGTGGCTCTGGGGAGGGATAACAGAAGTTGTGGCGAGCAAAACCCATTTCTGTAAAACCTCTCAGAGTGTAACTACTTATACACACTTACTTGTTCAGAAAATACATTTGGATGATATGTCTTGTAGGCAAAGAGAAAAAGATAGGAGGGAAATACAGATTATGAATCGAATCACAGATAAATTTTAAATTATTTAAAAATGAAAATTGCCTTCACCATACTGTCGCTGACTAAAAAAACTAGAATATCAATGATCAGACTTACTAGTTTCAGATTAGTTTTGCTTTTCTTTTTCTTCATAATATTTTCTTCTTGAATAAAACAAATAATACCTTTCTCTTGTTTATATTTTCTCTCTTCTTGGCTGCTATGTGTTCCCAGCATTCTCCTCTAAAATGTATGTATTCATCCAGTCTAGATTTATTCAGATAGATAGGAATTTAAAGCTGTCATCTTCCACCACCTGTTTTGTTACCCAATGACTAAAGTTTTGACTAACAACCTATTTGTCATAACATGATCCCGAAAAGGCAAGTAGTTTGTCTTCCTGGGGTAACTTCCAATACTCTTTGCAGAGTGAAATGGACACTGCTTTCTTTTTTAAACTTCCTGTTGTTAATTCTTGTTGACTGAAATAGAGAAAAAAATAACTATGAGGCCTCTCATCTGCAGACTCCAGCCATTAATTCAACCAAACAGCCTCTGCAGGCTTTCGCAGATGGTTCTTTCTTAGTACTGCACCTTTAATGGCCCATTTCCCCGTGTTGCCCAGGGACAAGCAGTAAAATTACCTAATGGTACTTAAAGATACCTATTAAACTTATCATCTGCATACCACATTTGAACTCCACACAGTGCTTTTTTTCTAACATGATTATTCCAGGAGAGATAACCACAAAGCTTCCAATTTATATTTCACTTGCTTTTTAACATCGTTCACATTTTGAATTGGATTTTTCCTTTTTTTTCTTTTCTTTTTTTTTTTTACAGAAGCGTGAAACTCCCTTAATGTTTACTTTTAATGTTGGTGATCTCAAAGGAAAAGGAAAAGCTTGGAGTAGCTTTTAAATTCTCAGAAATTATTAATGATTTGATCACGTGACTATGTGAATGACAGAAACACAAGGTTCTTTGGATAAGCCTTGCACTGGATGCTGGAAATGTGTAAGAGGCAGCACATGATTCAAGCAATGGACAATCTCAATCTAAGGCCATACACAGCATTAACTTTGAGAAGTGTGGTGAAACTTTACTGCCTGAAGGAATAAAGTGAAGTATGGTAGGAAAGTTTTAAGAGTTTACTGTGGTCTTGAAAGTGGGAGGAGATGTTTACAAAAGTCTTACACACCGAGGTCACCAGATTGTTTTTGGCGATGCAATACACCTGAGCACTAAGTTGAAATGGCAGAAAATGGCTAAACTGCCAAATGAGTAACTGCCAAAGAAAGTCAAGCAGGCCAAGGTGTTATGAGTGGGTGAGCTGAAAGAATAAAGTGCAAGAACCCAGAGAATGCTGAAATAGATTTTACTCAGCTTCGGTGACTACTGAAATTGGTCATCCAAGAATAATCTAAGCATTCATGTTGATGAGGTACTACTGCAGGGAATGGAACAATTAACTTTCTTACTGTTTACTTACTTTAGAACTGGATGATGGATGCCAATTTAGAGAAGGACTCAGTTTGTATAAACCCTGTAATTAATGTGTAAAAGAGAAAATTTTACTCCGGTGAAATCAAGGTGCCTCCCTTTTACAGCTGAATTTGATGATAGAGCAAATTAACTTATTTTTGGCTAGTTCTGTATTAAAATAACCCTTTTATTTGTTCTCACCCAAAGCTTTTGATCCAGTCGTGCATTTGATGTTTATTGACTTATTTTTGTTCAAAATTTTACTTAGCCCGTGAATTTTGCAAAAGCCATTGGTGTAGGTCAAGTTATTGCATCTTTTGAAATTGTTTCTGTAACTGTCCTTTGTTAATGACAATAATATATTATTATTCTGCTTAGTTTTTTTTTCTTTAAAAGAGGTAGGATACTCTTGCTTATTGATTTGCCAGACTAATTTTCAGTGAAATTAGTGGCAAAGCTTCCTTTGATCTCCAGGTACCAGATGGACCCCATGGCATCTAAAGAGTCAGATTTTATCTATTAATGACATACTGGAATAATCTGTTTAAATGATAGTAGCTCCTTTTGCACAGACAACAGTAGGTTTTGAATGCCTTGAAAATCTAAGCATCTTTGGCCTATACTTTAATAGTAAACATAAGTCTTATGGGGCATATGCAATCAAAATATTCAAATTCTCTTTAAATGGCTTTTGTTCCTGGTTTGGAATTACACTGGATCCAAAACCTGTCAGTCAATGATAGCTTTTCTGCAGCCTTCCCTGTATGCCTGTGTGGATTTGTGTGTGTGTGTGTGCGTTATGTGTGTGCGTGTGTGCCTGCTGATATAACCTGAAATTTCTTGGAAAGTGCTGTCACCTGTAAGTGTAAAGTCCTGCGTGCTCTGGTTCCTTTTCCAGAATGATTTGAAATGGCTTTCCTTTCATGAATCGTCTCTTGATATGCACTGAGAATATTCTCATACACATACAAGCTTCCTAAGTCAGCACAAAGGGGCAGAAAACGCCTTGCATTAGAGGACATAAGGGCGGCAATGTGAGGAGTTAGAACTGCCTGACTATTTCTCCTAATGGCCCACTGAAAATGAATTTAGCACAGTAATCATGTAAAGAACAAAATTTTCTTTTGTGGTATTAACCTGTCAACTATAGCTGCTTGTTAATGTCGTGCTGGATTTTGTCAGATATGAGGCCTGTGTTTTTCAGTTAACTGCTGGAATATCTGTGTGCTGCAGGAGGTCTGGTTCTGAGTGCATCACCAAGACTGCTGCTTGCTACTTCTGATAATGTTTCATCTTGCTGCCTCTTGCAGCCCCTCTGGAGAGGGGCCCTTAGAACAGCATGTGTCTTCCAGTGTCCCTGTGAAATTAATGGGTAACCAGGATGTATGTTTCCTGAAGACATCAGGAGTTAAGGAAAATAAAAGCTGTGCTGTGGTACACTCAGCATGGAAAGCCAAAACCTCATCATTGCCCAGAAATTGTCAGTTCATGGTAAGTGTTGTATGAACAAAGCTAGGGAGGCATGTTTTTCCATTGATAACTTGGCCAGGCTCCAATGTTGTACAAACATACGTACTTTTTCCTTATGTTCATTCAATGGGTTAATAAATTCTCTTTTCCCTTCCTAAGCTGTTACACTGCCAAATGGCTGCTCTATTTTCTGTCCCAGAAGAGACTGCATTTTGTTCACCTGCACTATAGTTTCTGCTCTCTGAAGTATTCTAATGGTTTTCCAAGCTAATTTAGAATATATATATATATATACTCATATATAAATGCCGTACAGACTTGCTCAAACACAGCGATCCAACAAACCTAATTACTATGGTGAAAATGGATTTTCCAGGGCAGATAAGTTATGCTGACACATCATCATGACTCTGCAGCTTTTTATGGCAGTGTTCTCTTTGCCTTGAAGAGTTACAGAGCTGTTCTAATGGGTTTATCAGGCTGATTATTGTCTGTAGTAAAACTAGCTTTGCTTGGAAAAGGCAGCAAGAGTGTTCTGCTCTGTGGCATTGCAGAGTTTCTCTTCTGTTCCTCTGAAGCAGCAGCAGCAGCAGAAGCAATTAGTTAAGGGGGGGAGGTAAGATTGCAGTCAAGTAACAACAATTGTAAGTTTGCTTGAAGTCTAAGGGATCTGGCTTATGCAGTGCAGAAATTTAGGTCTCTGTCCTCTGATTTCAGGGAGAGTTTAATTCAGATGCTTTGCATACTGTTTCACAGTATTTGCATTGTAAGACTTGTCTTGTGGTGAAATTGACAAATGGCAAATTTGAGTGCCATCACCCTTTTCTTGAAATAGAGCAGCAGAGAGCTGTTATGGATGTTCAAATACTGCAATGCTTCCAACAATTTTCTGATGTGTAACCTGTTGCCTTTAGAGTTCTCTCCAGGATAGCACATGAATACTTTTGTTGAAGAACTGACAGTGGACCTGCCTGCTGATTTATGTTACTCAAGAGTAACACTGTTAGTGGTATTCCCATTTAAAAAAGAAAAAAGTACACCACTTTGCTTAGAAAGCCATATAATCTCAGGAGTGTTTTCCTTTCTTCTGCTCCCTCTGATTTGACAGGAAAAGGGAGGACAGTATCATGACAATGTAGGTACATGGTAGTGTAGATTATCCCTAATATTTTGCAACTATCAGCTTATCTATGTGAGGAACAAAGGCCAGCAAAACTAACATTGTTTTCATTGGCCTTTGAGACAGACACTTCCTTGACTAACATACTGCGATAACATTACACATTGGCGTAGATCAAGATAGGTGCTTTTCAAGCAAAGGTCATCTTTTGCAAATTTTTGTGCTTAGGGAACATGGAGGAGGAATTGGTTCAGCTAAATTCTCAAGGGGTTGGTTCAGCTAAATTCTCAAAATTGTAGATTCTGGTAACATTGTTTTCTTGCTACTTATTATGAATTGGAAACCGTTCTTACTTGACCAGGTTGTTACATTTTTAAGCTGTGTTTGCAATAGAATAGGGTCAATGCTTTTGACAACAGAGAACACAATCCTTTTTTCCCCCACATGCATTTTTAAAAAAGATTGATTTATGATTGTGGCCTGTAAAAGGATTTCCAAATGTGCATCAAAATTTCTGTGCACAATTGCCAAAGGACTTAACAGCTGCCCTTGAGTAAAGAAAGACTTCGAACCACAAAAATCCAGTAGGTAAAATTGGTCATGCATCTGGATCACTGAAGATTAGCTAGGCAGTCATTTTCCTTGCATGTTACCGACAGGAGTGTAAGCCAGTTCAGAACCACGGGTAACATGGCAGACAAAAGGCCAGGTTGTTCTCTCTGGTTCCTCAGCGTTGTTCCTGTGACCTTATGCATTCTGATTCTTGCCTAGAGAAAATCAGGCCACAAACACCAGCTGCATAATGACTTTTCTTCTGTTTCCTCTCTAACCTGTGCAATTGACCTACTTCAGGGATGTTGTGATGCATATTGAAGTAAGAAGATTCAAGACTGTCATTATGTCAGATGAGATAAGCTTTGTGCCTGTAGACCTTTAGTTACCCTCTTTTATCCCCACCTAATTTAATATCTTTAACTTTTAATCTCTCTTTCTTATACCATTATTTTCCATTATACAATGAACAGTTTTTGTATCAGCAGGATTTAAATTAGGACCTTCACAATGGCATTAAAACATCTGTGTTTTAAACCAGCAGACCATTAACTTACTGGTAATCACAGCACAAGACACTCAGCATATATTTCCATGTGATTGTGACCAGCTTTTCGAGCAGATAGAAGTTGTAATTGTGCCTTTGGGGAGTGAGTGTCGTGAGAGGAAGGCCATGACACTCTCTGCAGTTAGGTATGTGAAATATGTAGAGAAATAAGACAAGAGGTCAATGTCATGATTCACTTTGCTAGCACTGTGCTGTACGTCTGTTTGATGATGGATAGATCAGGTCCGGATTCTCACTCCAGCGCAGGAGCAGATCACCTGACAGCAAATTAAGAACATGTAAGGAATTAAGGTGATAGCCACAGAGAGCCATGGGTATATGGCTGATTTAAAAAAAAAAAAAAAAGGGAAAATCCCTCTATTTTCTGATGACTTAAGAACTTCATAAATGTATCAGGCAAGTTTTGGAAGTTGTAGAGAGCCCTGTTTATGTGAGAAGTAGCCTTTATAGCAAGTCAACAGAAGCAAAAAGATCAAAGGAGTACAGGCAGATTGGAGCGCAGGGGAAACAACGTGGTTGTTTTACTATACTGATGTGGTGCAAAAACAGATATAGTGCTTTAAAGGCTTTAGACGTCTATGAGCAAGGCCAACAAGGAGAACCTCACCAGCAGCACCTTACTGTAAAAACAAACTCAGAGTTGTAGTGGGTGACTCTCTGTTAGGGAACACTGTGTCACACAGCTGCCAGCCTGGTAGACAGTCACGAGGGGTATCCTGCCCTCCAGGAGCTGGGTTCCATGGTGTTGCCGAGAGGGTACCCTGACCTGTCAGAGACCACTACCCCCGTCACTTTTTCATATGGGTACAAATGACACCACAACCCAAAAAATAGGTGGGATCAAGAAAAACTATAAAGCCCTGGTGAGGCAGGTGAGAAACATCCCATGTCATCCCCATGCCCAAGTCATCTCCTCATCTGTCCTCCCTGTTAGAGAAATCGGGACAGCCAGAGTCAGACACATTGTGCATATCAGTGTCTGGCTTCATAGCTGGTGCCATCGAGAAGGTTTTGGCTTTTATAACAGTGGGTTGTGTTTTTGTGATTGTAGCCTGTTATGGGGGAATGGGATCCACCTGGCTAAAACAGGCAAGAGAATCTTTGGCAGCATGCTGGCCAGTTTGGTGCGATGGGCTTTAAACTGAAGGACTTGGGATGTGGGGTCCAATGTGGCAACAGTTGTGCCATTGCTTCCTCCTGGGGAGCAGGTCATAGCAACCAGTGCAGAGACAGGTGTACCTTGGCTGCCCCTGAAGTGGAGGATCAAAGCACAAAACATATCATGGGTGCTTATGGTTACAGCAAATCCTCTTACGCTCCTCCTGGGGAACGTGGTTGCTTGATTATAGTATTTTATATATATATAATATGTATATATGTTAGTGCTTGCATAAAAATGGATGCAGCATGGAGAATAAGTAAGAAGAACTGGAAATGTATGTGTTCGCAGGGCCATGATCTCGTTGCAGTTGCTGAGACATGGTGAGATAGCACACGCGACTAGAATATTGCCATGGATGGTGAGTATGATGGGAATCTGCTTTTCAGGAAGGATGCGTCAGAGAGCTGAGGTGGTAGAGTTGCCCTTTATGTGAGAGAGCAACTGGAATGTACCAAGCTCTACACAGCTGAGAGTTTATGGGTAAGAATTAAGGGATAGGCACAGTTTGGGTGGCACTGTTGTGGGTATTCACCATAGACTATGTGATCAGAGGGAGGAAGGTGATGAGGCTTTCTGTGAGCCTTTAGAAATAGCCTTGTGGTCACAGGCTCTGGTTCTCCTGGGGGACTTCAACCACCCTGGTATTTGCTGGAGGGACAACACAGCCCAGCACACACAGTCCAGGAAGTTCCTCCAGTTTACTGAAGAGAACTTTTTGATGCAAGTGGTGGAGGAGCCAGCGAGGAAAGCTGTGTTGCTGGACCTTGTACTAACAAACAAGGAGGCACCAGTTGAAAATGTAATGTTTGGGGGCAGCCAACACTAACAATTCTGTGATTCTGTGATCTGTCACCAGAGTATATGGGTGCAGCTTTTCTGCAGGAGTACATCATCCCTTGGTACAGCAGTGGCATGTACGGCCCACATTCCTGAGAGCTATGGGTACAGTCATACACCTATTCACTGTGCTTGTTACTGATTATACAATGCCCATTGAAACCCCACTATATTATTGCCCAATTGCATATGTAATTCTGAGTTAAAGCAGCTTCTGCTGTGGGACTGAAACATATGAAAGCTGCTTGCACATTCTTGGGACACATTGGGGAACTCTAGGGTTTCAAACACCAGCTTAACCAGAAGGATCCTTTTGTTACTTTTTTCCATTGTGGCACCATCGGGGCTCAGCCTACATATGAATCAAGGCTGCCACTAACAACATTTAGAAATACTTCTTTCAGAATCAGCTAGCTCAAAAATTTCATTAACATCTTTGTTTGTCTTTTAAAAACCATAACTTGAGCAGTCTAGTCTGGCGGGTTTACATTCTGTCTCTTTACAATATCACGTTGCAGATATTAATACAGTCAGTCTTTTAACTGGGTTAGAAGGGGAAAAGGCCAGGCTCTCTAGAGATGAGCCTGAGGGTGACATGCCAGAGTTGGTGCAATGGACAGCCCAGCTGAAGTGCACCAATACCAATGCACATGGTATGGATAACAAACAGGAGCTGGAAACCACTGTGCAGCAGGAAAGCTATGATGTATTTCCCACTATGGAAATGTGGTGAGATGACTCTTATGACTGGAGTGTTGCAATATACGTCTATGAGCTCTTCAGAAGGGACAGGCAAAGGAGCAGGAGGGGTAGCACTGTACATTGGGGAGTGTTTTGATTGTATTAGAAATTATGATGATGAAGATGGCAAGGTTGAGTGCCTGTGGGTGAAGATCAGGGGAAATATCAGCAGAGCTGGTGGTTGGAGTCTGTTAAACTGCCCAACCAGGATGAACAGACTGATGAGGCATTCTACAAGCACTGGCAGAAGTCTCACAGTCTCCAGCCCTAATACTTGTGTTCAACTTCAACTTGCCAAGTGTCTGCTGGAAATAAAACACAACAGAGAGAAAGCAGTCTAGGAGGTTCTTGAAGTGTTTGGAAGACAACTTCCTTACATGACTGGTAAATGAGCCTGCTAGAGGAGGTGCCCTGCTAGACTGGGTGACTGTGAACAGAGAAGGACTAGTGGGTGATGTGGTGGTCAGTGGCTGTCTTGTGCACAGTGACGGTGAAATGCTAGTTTTCAATACTGAGTGAAGTAAAGAGGGGCACCAGCAGAACTTTCACCTTGGTCTTCCAGCAGGCAGACTTTGGCATGTCTAGGAGATTGACAAGAATTTCTTGTGACTCAGCCCTGAAGAGCAAAGGAGTCCTGGAAGGCTGGATGGGCTTTAGAAAGGAATTGTTAAATATTCAGAACCAGGCTGTCCCCACATGTAGAAAGAGAAGTTGTCAGGAATAAGACTGACTTGGTTAAACAGAGAACTTCAGCTGGAACTTAGGGAAAATAAGAAATCTATTGTCTCTGGAAGGAGGACCAGGTGACTTCAGAGGACTGTAAGGATGCAACGAGGCCAAGGAGGGAGAAGATTAGAAGGGCCAAAGCCCAGCTAGAACTTGATTTGGCCTTCAGTTAAGGACAATGAAAAAACTTTGTATAAATCCATTGGCAGCAAAAGGAAGGCCAAGAGGAGTCTCCATCACTTGTTGAATGCAGAGGGTAGTGTAGTGAGGGTGAGGAAAAGGCTGATGTACTTGATGCCTTTTTTGTCTCAGTCTTTAATATCAAGATCAGTTGTCCTCAGGATATGCAGCTCCCAGAGCTGGAAGTTAGGGACAGGGAGCTGAGTGAAGCCCAAATAATCCAGAAGGAGGTGGTTAGTGACCTGCTATGCCAGTTAGTCTATGGGGCCTGATGGGATCCACCCCATAGTAATGAGTGAACTGGCGGAAGAACTTACCAAACCAATCTCAATCATCTCCCAGCAGTCCTGGTTAACTGGAGAAGTTCCATATGACTGGAGGTGGGGATTGGTCTCTCCTGCTCTGCCTGCAGTGAGAGGACAAAAGGAAATGACCTTAAACTGAGACAGGGGAGATTCAGATTAGTAATTAGAAAAAAATATTCACTGTCAGGTGGTCAGGCACTGAAATAGGTTGCCCAGGGTCAGTGGTGGAGTTACCATCCCTGGAAGGGTTCAAGAGGCATCTGGGTCTGATGCTGGTCATGTGGTTTA
>VZRR01001191.1:0-34127 GCA_013398015.1 Oreocharis arfaki | reverse complement strand
GACTGTAAGGATGCAACGAGGCCAAGGAGGGAGAAGATTAGAAGGGCCAAAGCCCAGCTAGAACTTGATTTGGCCTTCAGTTAAGGACAATGAAAAAACTTTGTATAAATACATTGGCAGCAAAAGGAAGGCCAAGAGGAGTCTCCATCACTTGTTGAATGCAGAGGGTAGTGTAGTGAGGGTGAGGAAAAGGCTGATGTACTTGATGCCTTTTTTGTCTCAGTCTTTAATATCAAGATCAGTTGTCCTCAGGATATGCAGCTCCCAGAGCTGGAAGTTAGGGACAGGGAACTGAGTGAAGCCCAAATAATCCAGAAGGAGGTGGTTAGTGACCTGCTATGCCAGTTAGTCTATGGGGCCTGATGGGATCCACCCCATAGTAATGAGTGAACTGGCGGAAGAACTTACCAAACCAATCTCAATCATCTCCCAGCAGTCCTGGTTAACTGGAGAAGTTCCATATGACTGGAGGTGGGGATTGGTCTCTCCTGCTCTGCCTGCAGTGAGAGGACAAAAGGAAATGACCTTAAACTGAGACAGGGGAGATTCAGATTAGTAATTAGAAAAAAATATTCACTGTCAGGTGGTCAGGCACTGAAATAGGTTGCCCAGGGTCAGTGGTGGAGTTACCATCCCTGGAAGGGTTCAAGAGGCATCTGGGTCTGATGCTGGTCATGTGGTTTAGTGTTTTAGGGACTACAGTCATGATTCTGGGTAGACAGTTGGACTGGGTAGTCTTGTAGGTCTCTTCCAACTTAGATGATTATGTGATTCTGAGGCAAAGACTGTTGTGGCTGAGGTGAAGGACAGAGAACAGGCTTCTTAACAAATCAAATGATCTAAATCTAAGTTAGTCCATTCCCAAGAGCCATTTGTAATTACTCTGTTCCATGGCTGATTTATTTATAACTGTAGCGTTGCAATGGGAACAAAACATTAGGCCAAATTCTGACCTCAGAATATAAATCTAGAATCACTTTTGCTCTGATTTTTTCAATTTTGATGGCATTGCTTTGAGTTCATTCTACTGTAATTGAGGTCAGAATCTGTTGTCTTTTATCTAATTCTGAGCACAAAGAGGAGCAGTTTGTATGTTCAAAACAGGATTGCAGCTACCTCAATATGCTTGTTTGTACCTAAAGGCTGAGCAGATTTCGAGCCTCTTCTGTGTGCCAGGGACAGACAGACAGACTGACAGGCTCTCCAAGGCTGGGGAGTCTAGATAGCTCACTACACACTTATCAGTTGCTTTCAGTGATACTAGGAGATGCTTTTTAACTCTTTAGGACATCGTGTCAGTTTGTAAATCAGTTTTGCTGGAATGGGAGGGAAGTCAGAGAGCCATTAGCAATTCTGCTGTGCCCAAATGATGTATTTGTGATAACAGCAATGTTTCACTGTTTATTTAAGAGTAAATGAATCCGATACAGCTACACAAAATTGGAGAAATTCTGCAACAGCAAGTGAAGCTATGCAATTTATCAGAAATCTTGATTCATGTGAGGAGCAGGAGGAAACACTGCAAGTTTTTTATGAATCCTGGGCTGTTCTATACCACCTTTTTTTTTTTAATGTGTTGTTTACATGTTCTCAAATTGATTGTGTAATGCATCTAAAAAGCTGTCAGATGAAGTCCTCTCTCGCAGCAGAAACAGCACTCTGTGGCTTTTGCACTTACTACCTATAACTGTGAGGTGGGAGCATGGCCTGAAGAGAAGTTAAAGGATTTGTCAGCTTGGTTTATTCAGATTGTTTTAGTCAGTTAATACAGAAGTAGGAACATCTTCATTCCAGAAGCATTCTTCAGTAACAATTATATGTCAGCCCTTGGAAGATGAAACTAATTATTCTTCATTTTGGAACATATCTGTTCTGGTTTAGAAAATACAGTGCTTTCAAGAATTCATCTCTCAGTTCAGCAAACCAGCTTGCAGTGAAAAGAGTCAGTTATTCCCTTTCTCCCTTTTTTAAGACTTGATATTTTCTTTGGTATGTTTTTTTAATTTCTGGTTTGGGTAGATTTTACAGAAATGTAAAGCATTGCTGCTGTAATCATTCTTGAATTTAGCCATGCTCTGATGGCTGGAATGTGAATGTGGTCCCCCTGGTTATGTTTTTGATAGATTATGTTTATTTTGCCCTTGGAAATAACAACAATTGTTATAATCCAGGTGCTTGGCTAATTGTGAGGAGTTGTGATTTAAACATTGCCAAGACATCTGTACATACTGTCATTTCTGTGATTTAACCATGTCTCAGTTCATGTCTTGAGCATTCAAGGCTTCTCCTCTGTGACCTTCCATAATAGCTTTAGCATTGTGATGAATGGATTTGACAACAAGAAGCAATCATTTCTTAAAAAGATAAAGTAGCTGTGCTTTAACAGATGCAGCTATTTTTCTGATCCCTGGTTTGTACATCAGGAATAAGAAGGGCAGCTCTGCATCTCTACAAACTGCTTTAAATTATCTCAGAACGATTTAACTCTGGTGAACCCAGTACAGGCCAGAAAAACCCAAGACATTTCCCAACATTATCTGCACTTCAGCAACAGCACATGTAGAAGCACTTCAGGGATACTTCTGCAGGCTGATGTGCTTCCCTACACGTGTGCTGATGGACACACCAATGTTCATATCCACAGTGGATATATCCTGGTACATCCTTGGCTAGGGACTCCAGAATAAGGTGCATGTTTATAGTCAAAAGCAGGCTGGTTACAGCCACAGTTGATAATTTGTGTCATCTGTAATCAAAAATCTGATTTTGGTATGGAAATTCCCTCTTCATGTCCTCACATCACCCTCAGTGAAAGTGGGCAATTTGTCCATTAATACACCACTCTTCCGAGTGCTGAGCAATATTTAACAGGAGACTAAAACTTGAAAACTAGAAAGCTTGCAACATTGTTAATTTAGTATCTCTACCTTCATTCTGCCAATAATAAATGTTTTTCTTGCTCAGAGCATGAACTGGGCTTTTAGGGAGTATGGAACTGGTTGGCTGTGAGGGTTTTTTCTATTTTTTAAGTAGCAGTAGCTGCATTTATGTGGTTCAAATCCAACTGAAACATGAATTAGGTAACTAATTAGGTAAGTAGGTAAAAAATCAGGAGACTGTGCAACAAAGCAGAGTAGCAGTGAAGTTCCAAGCATGGCACTAAAGTCATTATGTCTGAGAGACAATCATAGAAGGAGATGAGACTTAACATTTTGGGGACAGCTTAGTGCCACGTAAATCCCTGCAAGATCAGTCTTTAACAGAGAGCAGTTCTGAAGAAATTATTGGTGCCCCGTTATTGATGCCTGACAGTTTATTAGCAAATGGTGCTTTTGCACCTGCTTTGGAGTCTCCAGCTACAAAGCAGTGTAACTTTAAAAGTGTTTTGAAAGAGCCGTTCCTGTATCTCTTCAAGAGATTTTCTATTAAAGAAGCAATCAGATTGGTACATGTAACTGGGAGGAAGGTGAAAGCAAAGGGGTCCTCCTGTCAGTTATTTCAAATTCGTTATTAAATTTGATGCTGTGAAATGCCACTGTTGAGTAACATGAGCAAGGAAGAGTGTCTGTTACTTCTAAGAAGAGCTCTGGATGTATCACTTCGGGGAAAAGTTACTGCATGATGTAGATCCATTGATGTTAATGGGTCAGTGTGCACTGCAGTGAAAATCACCTTTCTGAATGTTACAATACTGGATGTATTCATTAAATTATACAGGGGAAAAAAAGAACTTGTTCTTATCAGTCTTGATCCATTAAAGTTGTTTAAGTATTTGGCTATTTTTGGTGCTAGCTGTCAAATAAATGTATACATAAAGTGATCTTCTGGTTTGGAAAGGAGGCCTAGGAAGTCATAACCTAGTTTGCAGTTACAATCTCACACTTTGCTGTAAAGCTTTTGTCTTTGGAGGATGACAGGATGCTTATGACAACTTTGCCTTCTCTATTCACAGGTGTTCCCTTTCCAAAGAACTTCCTCCAGATCTGCAAGAAGATACTCTGTCGGCTTTTTCGGGTGTTTGTTCATGTCTACATCCATCACTTTGACCGTATCATCCTTATGGGGGCCGAGGCCCATGTCAACACCTGTTACAAGCATTTTTATTATTTTGTGACAGAGCTCAACCTCATAGACCGCAAAGAACTAGAGCCTTTGGTAAGTGTGGAGTCTGGGCAAAAGCTCTAGGAAATTTTCCTCCTCCCTTCACCAAGTGTTTTTCATCCTTTTTGCAGTGAGTTTCCTACGGGAAAAAGGTCTGTCGTTCAACATAGACGATTTAAAAGGATGAACTCTGCCTCTCTGCATAGACCCATTCCTTCTGCTGCAGTATTTGTGAAATCCTCAGTAGGTTCTGTAAAAAGAGAAAAGTGCAATGTATTTTGTATGGAAAAATACAAGGTAGAAAATTGTGGCATTTGAAAATAGAAGTTCATTTGTCTTCTGCTTCTTCCTCTACTATATATTAGTATATAATTTTATTCTGTCTGTTTTCATTGGTCAGTAACAGCATGGCAGTAACTAATAGCAGTCACTTAAATGTGTGTGAAGGGAACAGTTATCTATATAAAGGTGAATTGTGAGGTTTTTTAAGTCTTTAAGTAGGTGTTTGTGCAGGTATTGAGTGTGTTAGATCCAGACCACACTTCGAATCTAAGTGAGATATATGAGGTGAGACAGGTTCAGATAATTAGCAGTGTAACAAAACCAGACACTTCCTTGTGGACTGAAATAGATTAAAATTAAATTCATTGTTTCCAGAAGCAAGAGCCCAGAAACGGAAATGTTTTTGCTGTTGTGTACAAATGCAAATAAAAAAAACTAAAAGCAGAGAAGGAAAAGTAAGGGGCAATTCAGAAAGTAGTTCAAATCCTCACTGTGGGTGTTTAGCCAACTTTAAAAGGGAGCAGGGAGACAATTCTCCACAGGTCAAAGTTAGGAATATACAGTATCATACAGCCTATTAGGAAGTGTTGGAATCACCGGAGTTTTTTTGTTTTGTTTTGTTTTGTTTTGTTTTGTTTTGTTTTGTTTTGTTTTGTTTTTTACAGAGACTCACAGGACAGCTGAGGTATTGGCTGGCACCTGTGGATATTATGTAGTCCAGATCCCTGTGTCACCTAGAAGGGGTACCCAGGACCACATCATGGTTTAGTTGGTTCACGTAAAGGCACAGTGCAAGGCTGTGTATAGCACAGTTGATATGAAACAGTTCTGAAAGTGTAGCAAAGTGATGTTTGCCTGCGTTTCTGCAGAAACTGGAGCTGTCGCGGGTGTGATTCTTGTATATACTTACACTGATTGGAGGAGAGGCTGTGAAGTAAGACAAAATGTATCATCTTGTTGTCAACAGTTTGCAAGGCCCACTGACAGGCGCTTCATTTGGCATGTATCGATCAGTTGAAAGGTATCTAAGTTTATTTCTGCATAGGAGAATTTAATATGCTATATAAATGTGTCCTAAGGGATAAAAGGCAAAGAGAATTTTGCAAAAGAGAATTTTTCTGCCAGACTAGTCATGCTAGATTAGCTTGTAGCTATTAAACGCTGAAGTTGAATCTTAAGCAAGATACAAATCAGAATATCTCAGAGACAGGAATAAAGGTGATCTTAAGTCTGTTACAAGAGCTTTAGAATACAGAGGGCACAAAAATGATTTAATGCTGCAGTTAACCCCTTCACAAAGCTGACACATGGAGGTTTGGGGCTAGAGTGGTGCAGGAGGTTACCCAAGCCTAGCAGCAGAGCAAGATAGGAATGTGCTCCAATTGGTGTGTGCTTTTCTTTTGTATTCCTCCCTTCACAAAATTATTCTTGGGATCATTGTATGATTAACTTTGCTGGGATTCACCATGTCCCAAATAAATGTTTCAGCTGCTTCCCTCTTCCCATCCTTGACTTGGGTGGGTGTCAGCAGCATGGAAATGCAGAAAAAAACATGCCTGTATTTTTCTCTTCAAGCTGAGCAAGGAAAAGAGAAGGAGTTGCCAAACAAAGCAGACATTATAAATAGTCTTGAATTTTAATGTGTAGTTGAGGACAACCTGTGGACTGCCAGGTTCACCATGACAGGAAATGAGCCTGCATTATCTCCCTTGATTAGAAAATGGGCGAAGAGATGATTAGATAAACAGACTGCCACACACTTTAATAAGTGGGAAGACAACTGATTTATCAACATAACTTTAAGAAGGGAGAATAATTGGGGAAGTTGGCAGTAGATGAATCATAACATTAGTCTGCAGGACTTAGGCTCTATGTTTAAAATAGGTGTTATCAGCCTTTTGCAACCCAGTGCAGCAGTTAGAAAACCAAGTGAAGCAAATAATTCAAATAGGGTTCTCCCTCCCATCTGGGAGTTGCATAACTTGTCCTTTCTGCAATCAAAGAGGTGGTTATAGTTTAAAATGCTACATGGCATTTTCCCATACCCATCCGTAAGTTAATTTGACAGATTCCTGAGTCTTTCATAGACTTGTTTTATATGGGGACAAAAATGGAAACTGACATAGTCACTGACCCCACAGGGGGTCCTGAGGTAAAAACACATGTCCAGTTGGTTAATTTAGGGGAAAAGAAGACTGAAAGCATATTATTTCTTCTTTGCAGCCAACAGACAGACAAGGCAGCTCGATGAGAGCTCTCAGAAGACCTTTAAAGTATGCCTCCATGGGGAAGCTATAGAGAAGTATACTTATATTTGAAATGTGTTACTTGTTTTGTGCTGTCTCCTTGTGTGACCAGCTTTATTTCCCACTGTTAATAGTTCACCTTAATTCACTTCTGAGCCTCTTCCCATGGCCAAAACACCAGAGGCATAGTGGTGCCTATTACCTCCATCTCCCCCTCGGCCTTTGTAGGTGACAGCTTGTCAAACGTCAAACACAGCATCTAAACATACTTTTTAGTGAGAATCTTTATGCAGCTGCCTTAGCACATGAATTTGTTGTTCAAACATTAGCACAGCTATGGCAAATATAGCCCCTCTACTTCCTTCCTGTGATCTCTTTTCTCTGACAATGTATTTTACAGTATGTAGGACTTAAGAAATATCCCATATAACTTTATAAGCACATCCTGAGCAATACAATCTTGGTTCATGGAATTTACTTAATTTATTGCCAGTTAACAAAACTTTGGATTACTGATCTGTGTATTGAGGAGAAAAAAGACAATTAAACACAACAGTTGGCAAAGAAACACCTTTCTTCCCCAGGATCTAATTCAGTAAAAAACTTCTCCCTGCTTATGGGTTTCTACTCACCTTGAGTTTGCTACATTATGTTCAGATACTCCTAATCCCTTCAGTGAAGAGAGGGGCAATGCAGGTGTCTGTTGCTTCTTGCTTCTTACTTGTCTTCCTCCACCCCAGCATGGGTTTACTGTGGGACACAGTCCCTCCACAGTGTCCCTGCTCTGGTGTGCACCCCATGACCCACTGTCCCTTCAGGGCTGTGCCTGCTCTGGCTCAAGGCCCTTCCTTCCAAGAGTATGTCTCCAACCACATCCCAACAGTGCCACCATTTGTTCTGTCCTCTTAACAGCTGCTGCTTTCCTAAATATCTGTGAGCAGAGGCACCATGTGCTTCTCTAGTAGAAATTTCGGCACATGGTGGGTGTATTGCAGTGGTGTTAGGGTCAGATGGAAGTAGCTGACTGTCACAGGACAGTACATGACCTCCTGCCACAATAATCCACCCCGCTAGCCCCCTGCCACCAAAACCTTTCCAGTAAGGCCCAGTACAAAGCATCCTCTTCTAAATAAGCCATACATGATCTGTTGGTTAAAGACTTTCTTTCTCTTTACAATTTTGTTATAGTTTTTTTGCCTATCTCTGGGTAATAGGGCTCTTCATCATTCTTCTTATGTGAAATATATTTAGCATTTGACAGAAGTCTTGTGAGCCTGAATTTAACAGTGTTTGCAAAGTACTCTGGTGCCACAAAATAAGAGTTGTACTAAGAGAAGAGCTTGCTCCTAGTTCTACCTCCTGCCTCCAGCAGCAAGCTGGATCCTTGCCACATACAAAAGAAACGGGAAGACCAGAGCTTTCTGTGTTCCTTTGCTTGGTGTTTGCTGATTTGCTTTGCTGTCGCTCTAGGAGTTACACTGGTGGAAACGGGAAGTGAGCAAGCTTTGAGGAACCTGGTCTGCTGGGGGCTGATGGGTCCATCTGTCAGAGGAGGGGAAGAGCATCTTTGGCCATAGGCTTGCCAAGCTGATGAGGAGGCCTTTAAACTAAAGGTGCCAGTGGGAGGGGAACCTCAGTCCATTCCACTTCTACCGATTTGAAAGCAGTGCAAATCAGTTAGTTTCCCAGCAGATTCCCTAATAACTGGGAACTATTGATGGTAGTGAAATTTTCTTCTGAGGCCAGGGATAATAGACAGCAGAATATAGTTATCTGCTTTCCTTATTCTTCTCAAGTTGTTGTTTTTTTTTTTAAATAAATCGCATCCTATGAAAATATTGAGCTTTTTCTCAAAGTAATTTTTATAAACATTTTTTCCTAAGAACAGAAAGTAATAATTACACTTGAATGACAAAAGTAGAGAAGGATATTGCTTACGTGCACTGTTCTGCTTACTGTTGAAATGTTGATTTAATTTAGATGCGGAGGCTATCAGCCACAGTAGCAACTAGCTAGAATTGGGACTGGAAATGGTGACCATCAGTGGAGCTGAGTGTATAAAAATGGTGAAGCTGGTAATTGCCTCCATGGGCATGGACTTCGTCTGCAGGATGGACAGAGACATTAGGATTTTCTTGCCTCATTATTCTCAGTGTAAAAACTTCCATTGGCTATATAGCATGATTGGTTTCTGAAAACATCTTCATCTAATATTTGGAGCTGCTTAAAAGTAATTATAACATGGAAGTCAAGACAGCAGATCGAGATGTCTCTGTTTTCACACGAGTTCCTCCAAGTCCCCTGTCTATTTCAGGATGGGCTAACTAACCGTACTGTAGTCATGTAGTGCTCAGGTGAACACTTTAGAATTTCTCTTTTATGCTTTTTGTTTTTCCAGGGTTACAGACCTGATGCATATCAGTCCCCCAGCTCTGTAACTCTGTCACTCAGCCTCTGTGCATGAGGCTGAAGTAGCTACTGCTACACATCTAATTTATGTCCTTTCACTAAATAATTAGCAGCTTTGCTGCACCTTTGTCTATACCACAAAAAAATGTTTGCTAATCAGGCAATTCATCACCAGAAATGCCATAGATGTAACAGAAGTACTGTAAACATAACACTTCAGGCACTAGCTCCGTTCAGTACTCACAGTGGAAAACTCAGCTGTAGCAAGTTTAGCAAAACATGACAAAATACTGACATTTGGATATAGGCACACTCAGATGAAGCACAGCTGAGTGAAACAAAATAATTAAATGAGAGTTTTTATGCAGACAAAAATTTCAAGCATATATTTTAAAATAAAAAGTATACCTTATTTAATTCACTGGATTTTTTTCCAAAATACTGCTTTGTCTGCTTAGTTATGTTTTTATGTTTATGGTAAAAATTAGAATTTGCACTTTTCCAGTCCATATTCTTCATACATCCACTTAAAATCTTCCTGAAAGCAGCGAAGGTTTCCACAGATCAGTGGAGTCTGAAATACAAATTATTTGCCAGTCAGGAGAGGACAATTTGAGCTCAAGAGTACAGGAGAACTAATTTCATTATAGTTACTGTGTTCTTGTTGTCACTATACTTTATAGCTACCCAGTTTTACTTTTATACTGCTGCTCACTGCCGTCACAGTACAGCCCTCCAGATGCTTTCAAGGTGTCCTGTGTTATAGCACTTAGAAGAAGCAGGACAACAGTAATATTAGCACATTGTTTTAAAGATACTTTCAGCTGTTAATCCTTCCAGACTTCCCAGTGTGTTGTGTGTGCTGCCTGGATGGCTTAAGCTTTGGGCAGGGAACATGTAATGTTTAGTCTTGTTCAGACTTGTTCAGTCACTGCTGCCAACTAGAAAACAGTATTTTTTTCTTTCAGATATTCAAAAAACCAACCAACCAACCAACCAACCAGCCAACAAACCCCAACAACCTAGCATTTCCTGCCCCCAATCTCGTTATGGTGATAAGATCCAAAAGGATTTTCTTTACATTGTACAAGCAGTGAGAATTTCTCAAGAAAGGGATCTGATCACTAACTAAAGAAGAAAGCAGTTATAGGTAAATGCCATTTTTCCATGTCCTGCAGGAAATTAGAAGGAAATTGAGAGCTCTAGGACTTAACATTGCTGAAAAACAGAATTCTCAACTCTGATGCTCAAAGAAAGCAGAGCCTTAAGGTGCACTGTCGTGGGGGATTTTCTGAGTATATCATATCTGGCACACATATTTTTAGTGACTATTTTTATGGCATTAGCTGCTTTGCTTGCACTGAACTCAATACAGAAGGACTTTCCTTGTGAGATTTTGTTCAAAATATGCCTATGATTTCCTTTCTTTAGCACTTAAGAGCTCACTTCAGTAGTCTAGCTGTCATAAGGCAGTTGTGAAGACAGTATTAAGAAAAAATTTCAGGAAAGCTACTTCTACTTAACTGAAAGTATGTGTTTTCTTAATTTGAACAGTACTTGTTTAGTGACTCTATTAGCTTAATTGAGTGTTGGATTGGACTGTTATTATTCTCTCCAAACCAACAAGAACCAGAAAACTGAGAAACAGCAAGTCTACTTTTTCTAATTGTCAAAGGAAAAAAAAAATCTCACGTCACATGAACTCAGAAGTTCTGTGAAAGAAAAAAGAAAGGAGGAAAGATGTGTTTATTGTCCCATTTAATTAGATCTGTTAGTGTATAAAATCATTTATGCAAAATACCTACTATATGCAACAAAACTGTAGTTCATAGTAGAGAAATAATATGTCTCCTGATAAACGTTATGCAAAATTTCATGCTAAAGATCACTCTGCATTACTTCAATGTGAAAAGCAACACCTTTCAAGTCCATTTAATAGGGTAAAATACACCAAACCCAACTTTTATTTTATTATTACAGAAGACAAAAACATGCAGAAGGTGAAAATACCTCCTTGGAATACGACAATTTTAAGCAAGTCAGTCATCCAAGTGCATCTTCTTTGTATCTAGCTGAGTCTAACCCTACTCACAGGTGTATTTGGCAGGGTAATTTCCTGATCCTGTCCCTGCTTGCAGTAAGTTGATAAAATACCTTTGTCATCAGTGATAAGGGGTTACAACCGTGTCCTGCAAACATCACCAAACAAATTTGGGGGAACCAAATAGGATTATTGTCAGCCTGTCCTTAGCTTCAGAATAACTACTCTGAAGCCAAAGAGAGTGTCTGAGAGATTAGTTTAATGCTGTGCATCATGATAATTGAGACTCGTTCATGTGGAAGACATCCTGAAACCTAACAAAGGAAATACCTGAATGATCAATATACCCACTGGACAGCAATTACCAGTCTGTTGGGGTTTTTTCAGTCAGGATGCAGAGAGAGGGGCAACTGAAGAAGTAAAGGAATTTTTTTTACTGGCTTTGGAGAGTACAATCTCTAAATGAGTATTCAAGGCATGGTTCTAACTAAGAGTTCTATTAAAAAAAAAAAAGGAATTTTGTAGATGACTTTACTGCTGCAATTCTGTTGTCAGCCTTCCTATTCTGATCAATCAGCTGTCTGAATGCAGATTAGTTGTGCAGCACAGGATCACAGACCTCATGATCAGTGCTATTCCATTGTAAACAGCCTCTTTTGTCATCCGGATACAAAGAGTTTTGTCCACATGTAAATTATTTGTTAACTATTGAAAGGTTTGTGAAGAAAGCAGCAAGATAAATCTGCAGATGTCTTAGGCATTTGTGCTCTGAAGAACAGATCTTTCTCTTCCTCATCTGCTTTTTCTGCAGTCGTGATTTGAACTATGAGAAGACTGTGAACTGGCTGCACTAGTGCATCACTGGGCCTCTCTGTGTACACATAGCATTCCCTGTGACTGTGGCTTGCTTTTCTGTCCGTGAGAGCAGGGAGGAGAAAGGTGTGTCCCAGTGATGCCTGTGTCTGCTCAGCAGAGCCTTCTAGTCATGAACCTCAGATCAGAAGAGCTGTTTGTGTATCGCCTTTCTGCCCAACACCATATATTGCTTCGCAGGATGGTTGAATAGATTCTAAGTTCCTTACCTGTAGGTATGAGGTTAATGTTGGGCAGTGGGTTTTTTTTTTGGTTTCAGTGTTTGGAGACATGAGTGGCTCCCTGTGGAAGGTTGTTTTCTGTAAGTCAGTAAGCTTGGCAAGTGGATTTGGCATAGTGACTGCTGCTGGCATGTCCTTGCTCTTGGCCACTTGGTCAGGTCTTCCAGACTGATGGGTGCCTCCAGGCAAGGTATCCCTGCCTGTCAGTAGGTAATACTGTTTCTCTATCCTCTTGTCTGCTGACACACTTTTATATACATTTTAAAACCTCACTGTGTTTAAAAGAGTTGTCAAAGGGTTAAACAAGATGTTTCCACAAGATGTGATCCTTAGGCTTGCTAGCTGGCAGCAGGAGAAGCTGAGGAGAGGGAATGTCAAGCCATGCTTTGCTTCAGTTTGGAGAACTGGAAGTGAGGATGGGACCCAGGCACTGAAGGAGGGTACGAGTCTTTAAAACTACACTGGTTTTAGTGAAGGTCACAATGGCATTTTTTATTTTTTTCTGGTGTTCTTACAGAATACTATTTTTACATTGTTTATTTACTTCATCCACTTCCTCATCAGCTTTTGCACAGGACAGGCCTCTGGCTTCTATTATATAATGGTATATAGGTGATGTTTGTTTGAAGGGCTTTTGCCTTGTGTTTTGCCAGCTCCATATTTTACTTGCATAAGCATAAAACCACAATTTTTTTAGAAGAACATAATTGTTTATGGGGGAACTCATTCTTCTTGTAACCCATTCAGATGCAATCAACATCTTACCACAGGTAAATTTGTCATGCTAAAAAGAGATTTTCTCAACTACTCCTGGTTATGTTGCATTTTTTTCATTCTTCTGCTGCATTTAAAGGTGAACTGAAGAGTAAAAATTGAAATATTTAGGGGTAGATTTATGTGCTGCATGTATCTGAAATGCATGTTGGAGCATTATGGAGGGGAGAGGACCAGACATTTTTCAGATATAAATATTGATTACCTTTCTAAATGTTTATTTTTTCTCTTCATCTGTGAAATCAAGATGGTACTCCCCGAAAAATATTCAGGAATGTGTCCTTCAATGAAATCACAAATGCTAATAAAACAGATAGATTCCCTATGCATACAGAGTGGCTTATCAGTATTAACTACAGCTAGTAAGTAAATACTTTAAGGACTTGACAAAGAATAGCAAATGTTTCTCTTTATGTTCCTTAGAAGTGAGTTCTCTGTTAAATTCTCTTCAGTTACTGTCTTGGGCATATTCAACACATAGAATGGGTCCAGGCTTCTGGTTTGGATTTTGGATTTGAAAAACAGCGTTTACTTCTGCCTTCATTTTTTTGAGTTAACTGTGTAATCCAGAATTGAGAGCAGGAGTAAGTCTGAATGTAGTGATACAGAATAAAGTTCTGGAGTGTCTTGTAATTAATTTTCAAGAGGAAGAGCATCTGCTATCAAAAGCTCTGGTATGGAGAGTTTCTTTTACAAGCACAGAAAGACTTTGAAAGTTTTAACTATGTTTTCAAGTGCTCATGTGTGTCTGTCTGTGTCTCTGTGTTTGATTATCTGATTCCCTTGTCTGTCTGGCCTTTATATTTCATTCAATACCCAGCTGGGACTGGGTATCACAGTATCTTAAGCGAAAGAGTCAGCGTTTCCAGTCCTCCTGCCTTCTCAGAAGAGTCAGATGATAGCTAGTTGTCATTTGCTGTGTTCAGGAAATACCCTGATGTGATTTTAACTGATAATTGTTAGTCCAAAAAGTACCTCTACACCTTTCCCAATTTAAAATGAGCAGTTAAGTTTCAAAGAAGCACAAACCCAAGAAGACTCAGGAAACACTAAAGAAGATTCAGCTTTTAATTACAGACAGTGCTCACCTAAGGCTATGCAGCAGCAGAGTAACTAAGGATCAGATCTTTGGTGAACTTGGAGGGGGACTCCTCTGCAGAGTTAAATGGAGGGGGGACTGTGTGCTGAGCTCTCTGGTGCCCA
Source organism: Oreocharis arfaki (assembly GCA_013398015.1). Taxonomy (NCBI): domain Eukaryota; kingdom Metazoa; phylum Chordata; class Aves; order Passeriformes; family Paramythiidae; genus Oreocharis; species Oreocharis arfaki. Next base: position 19,977 of record VZRR01001191.1, on the reverse strand, counting down.
TCAGAATCAGTGAGAGATACTCCAGCAGACTGTGTGAAGAGTGGATGGTTAATTTTTTGAGGTAAGTATCTCAGAGGGGGCAGAGTCTGACAAGTAGGAGCAGCTTGCTCAGTGGCAGGCTCAGCAGCAGGCTCTGCAGCACACAGCATGCCTCGTGCTGCCACCCTGCCAAGATTGGACACTGCAGGTATGGCCCTTCCTCCTTCTCACCAGCATTTTGAGTGAAGCTAACTTTTTCTTTGCCAGCATCATAATTATATTGGTCTCTTTGAGAAACCATTTCCTGGTTGTTTTTCTTTTCTATTGTAAATTCCTGTAAGAAAATAACAAGTAGAAGTGGGTCAGTCCCACAAAGCCTTTACCAATTCACTATCACAGGAATCCTGGGCTTTTTCTTTTTTTGAAGCACATCTAATTCACTGTCATTGGGTGAAATCAGTAAAAGCTCAAGCACGTATGTGCAGGGATGCAATGTGACTGTACTTGTGTGTCCTTCATTTACCAGTAACAGTATAGATCAATACAGAGAATGTTTCTGTGCATCAGAGATGTCGATGTTTTTTAAGGCCAAATATTTTTCTGACTTTACAACTTTGGTGAGGTTTCCAAATCTACACCCAAGCAGCTGTTGGGACAGACAGCCTTGGATGGAAAAAGTTACAGAGCCATTTTTAGCAATGTTCTCCTGACAGGGTGGGGAAATAAGATCTAGGGAGAAGACTGTGGATGTAACTGTAGAACGAAAAAAATTACAAATCAGAAATTAAGGGAGAGAGAGGCTTGAGGAGAACTTGTATTACTATAAATCCTGCCTCTACAGAGATGTTAGAAATGGCGTGACAAGTTCATGCTTCATGGCTGTCATGGCAAACTGGTTTAAAGCCCTCTACATCTTACGCATAGATCATCTTAATTTTCTATATGGTCCTTTTTCTGGACACATTTATCCATATCTAGACTCCTACCTCTGATGCTATTGCAGTTTGCCTCCCACTGTGCCTGAAGGAGGGTGGCCCAGTTTACAATGGCTATGAAATGGTCCACATTACTCCCCAGACTGCTTTTGTAACAGGGTAAATGATACGGTCTGACTGAAAATCACTGTTCAGCAGCAGTTTCAGAAGGAAGTTGTAGTGTTTTACCTCACAGATCTATCAGCCTTGATTACAGGGAGTACACTAGGAACATGCAGACACTGAGTATGTGTAAAATTAGGGGCCAGCAAAGATAAAAACGGCCTTGAAATGCATTAACACCTAATTAATCTTCAGTAGGAAGCTGTCCAACACTGTGCTGAATTATGTTTTAATTCTGCATTTGGTGTTTGTTGCTCTAATGAAATAAACCTAATCACAGCTATTTAAGAAAAAAACAAACTAATAAAAAACAAACAAACAAACCATAAAATATTTAAGGAGAAAAGGAGACTGATTTTTCCGTGAACAGTCCTTTAACAAATTGGAGGAGAAGCCACTTATTAGTTCAGCTTACTGTATAGATCACTGTGGAGATCACATGTTACTGTATAAATTCCTGTACTAATTACCATTGTCTTTATAACAAATGACAGCGTTCCATTCTGTTACATGCATGGCAATGAAATAACAAGTAATGCAAGATGAATATACAAGAAAGAAAAACTAGTTAAAGGTCTGGAAATGGGGGAAAAAATCCCGTGATTATGTGTAGGATTTTAGGTGGAAAAATAATCTGTTAAACACAGAGTAAGATACAGTTACAAAATTGTCATGAAGGTGTTTGCATTAGATCTTAACAATCTCATAAATTATAAGAAATTATTCAAGCAAGCTGAGAGATTTTTCAGAGATTTGTGATAATTTGGTAAATCTCAATTGATTTTCCAAGGTAAATGCTGTGTGGTCTGGTGTATGTGGATGACTGTTGGTCAGATAATGCCTTTCCAGAAAATCTGCTGACAAATACGAAGTTTTATGGAGTGGGGCAGCCAGTTACCAAAGAGTTTGTACCAGAGTGCTTGTAAATCAGATCAAATAAAATCCTATGTGGATTCCAAACCCCAGTTCCTAATGGAGTCTGTGAATGGTCCAACACCCCATCCTACAGATGAATGCCACAGCTCTGGTCAAGTCCTCAAGGTCTATGTTCCTGTGCCCTCTGTGGGTAGGCAGAAATAACTAGGCAGAGAAGGTATATCTAGGACTCATGTTGGCTGCAGGTTCAATGAAAATGATTTGAATCCTTTTTCTTACATTAAATTAAAAGGTTTCTGGCATTTGCAGTTGATTTATATCTTTAGGTAGGGGGATGTAGCACCATTTACCTAACATGCCTAGGGATTTATTAGGTTATTAAAGCTGTCAAAAGTGACAAAATGCTATATTTTACTTGCCAGTTCTGTTCATTGTCCTTGAAAGTGACAGAGAGGGGCAGAAACATGGTGCCATGTAAAACCACGTGAATTTGCAAAGTTGCAGAAATATTAACAGTGAAGAGACCTATGCACCCTTTATCACAAATGCTATTTGCTTTTTTATTTCCCTTTCTTGTTTTACAGAAAGAGATGACAACCAGGATGTGTCACTAATAACTGCCCACTGAAGAAAAGCAAAGTCCAGTTTCCTTCCTACTGCAGAGTTCAAGAACATGACAGCCCTCATGGACTGAGCCTGCTTGTTAATCCCTGAAAGCAGGAAAGTTGGGAACCACGGTTACTGTCAAAAATGCTTCTCTCCAGTGTCAATGTTGTTAACCCTACATATGCTGCTAGGAACCTCATCTGAGCAACATGGATTACTGAGAAAAAGAAGAATCATATTAGTTCTAGCTTCTTTATTAGAGATAAGAACTTCTTCAGCCACAAGCAATGGCAGACAGTGCTCCTGCTGCTGAAGCTTTGCTGAAATTCAGATCCCTGGGCTGACCTCCAGACTAGTTTTGAAATGAAATCTGCAATCTTGCTTTCTTTTTCTTTTGTTTCCTGGTATGTGCTTTCTTTCCTAACTGCAACAGACTATTAAGAGGTTCTGGAATCAAAGAAGACTTGGCCTTTAATGCCCCGTACCCTGTTCCAGGCCACCCAAGGCTTGGCCACCATTCCCAAATGCCAGCAAGCCTTGTGTGTCCGGGAAGACAGCCATGTCCTTCAGCTGAACAGGCAGTTTATGCTTCATTGTGACTCATCATTTAATGACAATGGGAGGGTTTCTGATCTCATCTACATGAACAGGGATCCAGATATAGCTCTGCAGGGCTGGGGTATTTTTGTTTAATTCATGCTGTGACTGACAGCAAATGTTCTCAGTATCTCTATATTACATTAAAAAAACAGCTACAGTCATCATTTTCCTGAAGTACCCTATGAAGTACACCAATCTGTCATGTAATTTCATATCCTTCTATCCCCTTAGGAAAAGGATCTTCTCAATCACCCTAAAGTTTCATCTTTTCAGAGAAAAAGAAATTTAGTTTGAGTAACTTGAAGGAAGATACAGTAAGGATGAGTAGTAAAAAATGTTAGAGCAGGAGGGAATGATTGAAGGTCTCTGTTGCAGCTAAACAGTGCCCAGCAATGTGACTTGCTTTATACACTGGACTAACACAATATTTTTTTCCAGAACTTAATCCAACTTAATTAACACATGTGTGGACAGCCTGGAAGGATCCATTGCAGTAAATCGAGTCTTCTACACCAAGTACACTCTGAGGAGGCTTTCTTCTGAAAAAAAAAAAAAAAAAAAAAGGAAGTGATACGTAACAGAGGTATCAAAAGAGAAATACTTATGAATAAATGGGAATCAAGTGGAACACATCTATGTATTCTGTGCCTTGTAATGAATTTTGCACATTTGTGTTATTGTGAAAAGTTACTTTTTCCTGAGTAAGTGCTGAACTCTGTTGCTGCCTTCTCCTCGAGTAAGTTAGGTATGTTTACATCTTCTGAGACAGCAACAGAAGAAAATCTCATGGAGTATCCAGTGATTGGAACATTTGAATTAGAAGGGTAGCAGACACTAAAGAATGACAGCAAATATTTTCTAGCTCAGTGTAGCACATTGTGATTTACTTGCCTGCTTGCTTAAACCAGGGCTTGTAAAATGTCAGTGATTACGTTCTTGCTGGGAAAAAGTGCTTTTGCCTATGAACATTTGGTGTACCTATGGTGGGGGCTTTTCTGCATCTCTAGAAGTGCGCAAGCAGCATTTTCCTTTGCTTTCAAGGGGATGGACCTAAGTGTTCCTACCTCCTTTGGTAGTCTTTGCAATCAGGTTAATTCTCTGGGGATTGGAATGCGCACACAGATGATTTCTGTCCTGCTGGCACTTCTGCAGGATATAGTTAGCTTCTGGAATTCATTGCCACAGCTGCTCCTGAGCTTGCCTCATTTTAAAGATGAAAAATGACACATCTTTGGGGTGGTTCATGTAGCTGGCGACTGCCTGGAATTACAACTTCAATTGCTTTTGAAGGGGTTCTTGAACTCCTCCAAAGTGCTTGGGCTGTGGCACTGTTTGAGATGGACCTGTAGCCGATGCAGTGCTCTTGAATTCCACTGCCACTGTGGACAGTTGCCATGTGGTGGTTTCAGTCTGGGCAGCACTGTATTTGAAAGATTAACATGAAGATGCAAACATATGGAATTTTATGTATAAAGATCAAAGTCACTACACAAATTGAAAAACTTGGTATTTTAGGCATAATTTATTCTTCATTTTATTACGCTACTTACCACAGGCTGTTCTGCGACTATTCACTGCAGCTCAGTCTGAAGATTAAGCAGAATTTTTTCTCAGTTACCTTTTTGTGAATGCATTAATTTTGTGAATGCAAAACTTATCTGTTGGAGTGTTTTCCTTTTCTTTTAAACTCTTTTTTTCCCAAAAACCCGTAAGTTTCATTTTCTGGTATGGCACTCTATATGAGACAAAAGAGTGAAATGCAGAGTTGAACCCCAGAGGATTTGTGTTTGACCTGGCCAAAATGCCTGTAAAGGGAAAAGCCCATTATTACCCAGGAAATGAACCAGCTGCAAAGGAGAGAAAAGTGTACTTGTTTTGGTTGCTTATTCTGCTCGGAAGAACATGGAGTTTCCTTCCTCCAAATGACAAGGTGTGGCCTTCTGCTGAGTATCTCCCAACAGGTGCTCTTGCTTCTGCAGCACAGCTATTCAGCCACCACCTGACCATCTCATGCCATGGGCCATTTCTCCTGTTCCACTCCATGATAGGTGATAAGCAAATACAGATGTTCGGAATGTGGCATCACTACATAAAAGTATCATTTTGCCCCTTCCTGTAGAGAGAGAAGGGCAGTTTCCTCTTGAATCTTGTGAACAAGGATTCCAGTTTCATCAGTAATTAGCTCAGGGCCACAAACAAACAGAATCGTGTTTTGGTTGTTAATGCTTTTTCTACCTGATCTTATTATTATGTGTGTTCCTAATAATGCCAGCATTCCATATTGTTCTGGGATTGGGAAAGGTGGGGGCAGGAGAGGGAGAAAAGGTTATTATTTGGATTTTTTTGTTTTGTTGTGGTTTTTTAATTACCTTTCTAGTTCCTCAATCAGCTTGTGTTTTTCTTGCCTAATTTTTTTTCCTGATACTTACCTTTAGAGATGCTGTTGTGTTAAGCTTCAGGGCTCTTTATAGGGCCTTTATAGAGGAATCATTTCAACTGACTGAAATTCAGCATTATTTCAGAGTGTGAAAGGTTCCTATGACACCAAACTTGTCTTCAGTGGTTAAAGACTTAAGGGCTTTCATTGATTGTCTCTGTAATAAGAGATTCTGTAATGAACTTCTGCTTTGTGTGAACACAGATTAGTGACAACTGTAATATGAAACAAATCTGAGCATAACCTCCCTTAGGTTTTATGAAAAACGGAGTCCCAGGGTCTTTTGAAGGGTGGTTGCTTTTTTCACAACAGCAAAATTGATTATTTCTATTAGACTTGAGAGAAGTTGAGACTCAGGAAACTTGTTAGTTTTCTCCAAGAACTCAGGCTCTAAGTAGCAAAACAGACTGGGCAAGTTACTTGATTCTCCCGATGCATGGATTCATTATGAAAAAGATGGGGAAAGAGGAGGAAAACAGATAACGTGTAACTCTACACGAACCTACAGACAACAACTCAAGACGTGCAGAAACTTAATGGGTGAATATTGTCCTCAGTGATCACAAATTCTTGGTCTGTGGAGAGGATACAGAGAATGATAGTCTTTGTGGTTGGGAAGCCACTCTTTGTCAAGTCTCTATTAACAACACACTAAAAGGATCTTTTAGCATCTTTGGGTTAAATAAATTACACCTTTTGGAGCCCTCTCACAAAAAGCTACTCCTTCCTGTCACTTTTAACCTTTTCTGCGTGTTCTTGAGGTTTCTCATTTTCCGTGTGTGAGGTCTCAGAGCCAGCCTTCAGCCTTTCAATGTTCCTTTCTTTTCCCCAAGGACAGTGCTGTTACAAAAAGTAGCTTTCCTGCCTCCCTCTGTGCCTCCAGAAAGGCTACCTCTCACCTGTGCCCTCTGAAGAGAGACCCTCGAGGGCTGGCTGTTTATCATCTCTTCAGAAGAACAGAAGCAAGAGAGCAGGAGGTACCTGCAAGAGCAGCAAAACAGGAGTTACTGCATGTAAAATAGGAATATGATTGCTATAGGGAAGCACACTCTATGGGCTTTAGAAAGGGGATAACACTGGCCACCCAGTACAGACAAGTGGTCAGTATTTAGATAATTTTTCGTATATATTGGAAGAAATTTTTAATAAAAGACATTTTTAATAATTATGGAGACTATTCCAAAGGCAAAGCAAGCCAAATCAGCACTAAGAACCTGGTAGTGGTGTACACTTAAATAAAAAACTATAGAAGTTGACTTTTTCATGTATTTTATGCTAAATAGGCAGTGATTTCCAAGGTGCAGCCAAATATGTTAGAGCTCTTAAAGTAGTTTCTGTTCTGTGTTTTAGTAAGTTTTCCTGTTTTAAAGACAGATGTAATTAATATAATTAAAAGTTATAATAATTTTCTCCCAGGAAAAAAAAATTATATGTCCAGTGTAATACCTGCGTGTCTGTACATATGCACATATATACATATATATGTGTGTGTGTGTCTGTTTGGGGATGTGGATGTGGAAGCATAAGCATATGCATGTGTACACTCCCTGCTCTTTCCCATAAAATACATTTTTTAAAATTTTGATATTTTTTAAGGGGAATGCTTCTTTCTAAGAAGTAAGTGGTTGATTCCTTTTCTTCCTCCATACATCAGCTCTGTTTGGTGTCTTAATTATTTTAATGATGTCACGTTTGTCTCAGACTTTTTTAGTTCTGTTTGTTATTAAATAATTGTTCAACTGTATGGGAAGAGAGACCAACATTAGCTGTTGTAGTCATTAAAAGAAAAGGAAAGTTTACTTTCCAAACCAATCATAATGGATGAAGCAATGGAATACAAATATAAATAAAATAAACATAACAATGCAGAAGTGTTGTGACGTTATTTGGCATCTAACTCTTCAGCAAGAAAAATGCATATGGTTTTCATACCAGAGAGTAGAATTCCCTGGCAGTCTCCCAGGACTCAGAGGTGAGTGAGATCCATCACTGCCAGTGCACCAGCTTCACAGTCCTCCTGTCACCAGTGTGACACCAAGAAAAATTGACCAAATGTCATGCTAAAGCAAACTGGCCAGCCTCTCACCAACACCGTGGGATCAGACGAGGCATATGAGTAGCCATTCCTTATCTAAGCTGGCCTGCTTGTTTTTGCCTGTCAAATCTTTGAGCTTGGGTAACTCACAGGCTCCATCATGTCCTTCCGCTGGCTCCTGATGAGACACTCCAAGGAGTGTCCAGGAATGATGTGTAAGTAGCACAAAGCCAGTTAAAGGCAAAGTTTTGTCTCCTAGAAACAAAACTAAAGAGCCTCAGTTAGAATTTGGCTTCTACAGAGGGAAAAGAGGTCTAATTGGGCAATAGAAACTATCTCCAGCGTACAGACGTGGGAGCTCACTGCATTGTTCTCTTTGTCCTCATTCCTAAAGCACAGATAACCACATGCATGTGCATAATTACACATAAAGCTACTGTACCTAATACGAGTCAGGTACAGAGCTCGAGGGGAGTAGGAGCATCAGGGTTAAGAACGGCACTGTAGAGACAACATCCAGTAGGAGAGCTGATGCTGGACTTTGGGTGTCTCTCTCTGGCATGGGGAGGATGTGAAGATTAGAGATGGTGGGACTAATGGAGTAACTGGAATGGAAAGCAGCTAATGAGGGAAGCTGAGGAACTTGACAAGCTGAAAGAAGCCCAGTGGCAAGGGTAGCAAGAAGTTTTCCAGGGTAATAGGATGTTTTGCAGGGTAGCAAGTGCATCTCTGTACACCAGAGGACTGTTCCAGCATTCAGAAGGCCCTCAAAAGTTTGTAGAAAAATGCCAAGAGAAAGTTCATGGAGTTGACTAAAGGGAAATGGAAGGTCCTGCAATTGAGAGGACCAGACTCAGCTTGTTTATGCAAGAGTGACCCAGCTGGCAAGCAGTTTGGCAGGGAAGGACCCAGGGCCCCAGTGGACACCAAGCTGACCACGACCTATCAATCTGCCCTCATGACAAATATGGCAAATAGCCTCCTGGACTGCACTAAGAGGAGTGTTACCAGCAGTTCAAGGGCTGATCTTTCTTCCGTGATCAGCCCTGGCTAGACACGCCTGAAGTGCTAAATCCACCCCTGGTCTTATCAATACAAGAAACAGTACAGACTGAAGGAATACAGAAAAGGGCCACAAGGATGATGACCGGACCAGGGCATCTCTCACACAAGGAGAAGCTGAAAGACATGGGACTGTTTATCCTGTAGAAGGCCAATAGAGGATGTTATCCCTATGTATAAATATTTAATGAGTTGAGTGAGTAAGACAATCAGACTCTTCTTAGCGGTATCCAGTGACAGAAGCAATTGGACACAAAGTACAGGAAACTCCTGTCGAACACATGAAAAACCTGTTTGAAGTGACCGTGCTCTGAGTATGGCATTGGACTAGAGACCGCCAGCAGTGCCTCCAATGCAGTGGTGTGGTGGGCCTGTGACCACAGCAGCCTATCTATGCTGTCCAGCAGTGATGAGGCTCTTCAGTCTGCTTTTGACAATTCCCCTGTTGAGGCCAGAAGAGACCTGTTCTGCCAGGGGAAAGCACTGTAGGAAACCATTTCCTATACAGTGTTGTTGCATGCCTCTCTCATTTTCCCTATCCTGATTCCGTACACCAGTGAAAGCTGAGCAGCAAGCGGAAGGCACCGCCCTGCATCAGCCAAGAAGCAAAGGAGCCAGGCAGAAGTGACACTGGCTATTGCAGCCCACGTGCCTTGCTGCACTGCACAAGTTGTCTCAGCTCTGTCGTTGCCACTGTAACTGGGACGATATTTTCCCGCTGCTGCTCAACATGATGGCAAAGCAGGATTCAGCCTCCCTTCTGTATTTTAAACTCCTCTTTCACAGTCTTTGGAGAGAGCATAAAATAAAATTGAGGCAAACCCAGCAGGCGATGGGGTGAAAAACAAGCAGATCTTCCTGATTAAAAAAAAGTAGATGTGACACAGAACAGATGGCACTCGCGGTTTGAAACCTTAGATTGTGTTTAATATGTCATGGCAATTAGAGCAGTTCAAGTAAATTGACAGGTCATCTGAAAGTGCCTCCCACCTGGTGCATGCATTTTGGGAAGTGGAGCCATTCTGGCACAGTAAAAGCCACACGCTACTCACATCCCTAAAAGCCATATTATAGGTAATTACTCACCATTCAGTAATAAATATGGCACAAAGGGTAGCAGTAGTTAGGAGGGGAGGTGCATGAACAGTAGTGCTCTCTTGGTGTAATCACATTCTAGCCATTGAAAAGTGAAAAAAAAACCCCACAACAACACAAAACCAAAACCAGACCAATTATGAAATTTGGCATTTATAATGTATCAACTGTGTCACAGAGTACTCATAGAGCACCACAAAATCACGTCAGGCTAGTCAGTTGTGCAAATCAGGACACTTCTTTTTTTTTTTTGTTCAGTGTTAAGCACATTCCATGTTACTTTCTGGCTGACAATGGGCAACAGCCACCAGTTCATGTACTTGAAAGGTCTCATAGCAAGAGACTGGCTTCTAAAAAGTGGCATCACTTTCACCAAATGAAGGAAGGAGCTTGCTGAACACACCTAGCTTTATGTGGATGGAGCAGCAAAACATCAAAATGGCTAGGAACGCATTGAACAAAGCTGCATCTTTTGTTGCTGGTAGTCTCTGGATCAGCAGCGCTGACATTTCAGACAAATTGTCAATTTGTTTTCTGCATACTGGCATCAATGTTCATTAGGAAAAAGAGAATCAGTGGATGCAGTGATAGTAACAGAATACTGGCCCAAGTTTGGAAGACCTCCTGAGTCTGCAGATAGCTCTAAAGTCAGCTGTGAGTGATTATCCAAGCCTTATCTCACCATGCTGTGCTGGAGTGCACTGCACTCATGGTCTCTGTCTGTCAGCCTCTCTTGGTCTCAAGCTGTAAAAATCAGATGTTTCCACAAACTGTTCCATTGTGGTCCTAGAAGACAAGTGTTCAGTAAACTAAATGTATGTGCACTTTATACTATGTTAACAAAAATAAAGAAAACTATTCCACCACCTGTTTAAACTTTCTGCAGCTTTATCTTAGAAAATTATCAGAGAAATAAACTAACAGTGCAGTTTGAAGCCTCTCATAATTACCAGTAGCTTCAGGGACACATGCAGGTAAGACCTGCAGAGTTAAGTCGAAGCATTAAGTCACCTGATCTCCCAGTTGCCACTACTAGCCATACCAATTCTATGGCAAATTAATCTACCTACTTGATTGCCTAATTTTTAGGATGCTATGACATGATCAAGTGGGAAGGAACAAATGATATTTACTGGTTGAAATACTCTTTAAACCCCTCAAATCCTAATAATCTAATAAACTGCATTTGTCCTTCTCAAGCTGGGTGGTATGCCATACCTAAATGAGACCTACAAGAAAAATTTGGCAAGGGCTTGTAGTGATAGGACAAGGAATAATAACTTTCAGGTTATTGAAAGAAAGAGCGCAGGTTCTGTGAGTTTGCTGTGGCACTGGAACAGGTTGCCCAGGGGTGTTGTTCAAGGAGAGACTGGATGGAGCTCTGAGCAACCTGCTCTAGAGGGAGGTGTCCTTGTGGCAGCGGGGTTGGAACTAGGTGATATTTACAGTTCCTTCCAACCCAAACCATTCTATGATTCTATGATTTTGTCAATAAATTTCTGAGGGACTGCATGTGCCTGGGAAGGAGAGCTGATTTCCTTAAATAAGCAGATCTCGCTGACAGGACATGCTTCATTAAGCATTCCTGCACTAGATTTTCTTAGCAGAAAAAAAATCGGTATGAAAAAAAGAAAATTGCATTAAGAGTACTGTTTTGTTTTTTAGTAGTGGTGTTTGGAGCCCTTTGATCAGCCAAACTTTTGATAATTTTCCTCTAAGATGATCATCCATGGCAATGAAATCAGACTTGCCCAGTCTGTGTTTCTGCCTCAGAGTTACTTGGACATGGCACATAGTTATAATAATGGGAGGAAGGTGGAACTAAAGGAAGAGTCTGTGTTGACTCAAAAAAATCATCTTTTAGTATCACTAGTGCATGATCCTGAGCTTTATGATGTATGTCTTGTCATACATAAAATCAAAGGTTTGGCTTTCGCATTCATAAAATGACAAATGATTAAGTTAAAATTCTAGTTAATGAAGTTGTTAATTAGTTCCTGAAGTTAATGAGAGTTTGTAGTTCATGTTTGAGTGTTAAGCGTTGTTTTTAAGTGTTAAACAAAGTTTTAGAGTCTACCTTTTACTGAAAACTCCTACAATAATTTTGAATAAAATCTCCAAGTTCAGCTGTGCTCCAGGGAGAAAAACCCCCCACCAATGGCCAAAGGACTGTTTTTAGCAACCAGCCAGCTGGCCTGTCACCAAGCTCCATGGAAACCATGAATTTCAATGAGGCCTAAAACCCAGATGAATCACCCCAAAGACTGCCCCCTAGAAACCAACGAGCCATTGGATCAAAGACTGCACATCATCCCTGGACTCTACCAATAATCCTCCACCTTGGAGGCGGGCTGAGGGCGGACCAGGGGCGGTGATTGGAGGAGCAATCCTCCAATAAAACCCTGTGCACACTCTGGAAACCTGCTTTTTCCTGCCTATGCTGGACTGGTCAGGGATTGCTTGTGTGCGGCTCGTGGCAACGCTCCTGCTCGGGACTAGCCTAGGCAGAGCCCAGTGCTGGGATCATAGGCCTGCATGTCACCTTGCTTTGCTTGGGAGTAACCCAAGTTACACTCAGCACTGCAGGGTCTTTGTTTTGGGCCCTTAGCCATTTCGGCTATAACAGTCTCTAATCACTGTGGACCCGGATTTTTTTGTTTGGTTGGTTTTTTTTTTTTTGCTAATTACCTTTTTTTAATTTAATAAACCTGTTTTCTTTTCCACTAAATATCAGGAGTTGCTTCATTTTTCACAGTCTGACCCTCAAAATGTCTGTTCCAAATAACACATAGAGAACTGAATTTTACTGGTGGGTGATTGTCTGAGTGTCTGCCAGGGTTTCTATCTCAAACAACCTGAATGCTCCTGCAGATGAGCAGGAGCTGTGATAAATTGCTACCTTAGTTTGACATAGCATTTCGTTGCTATTAACCAGCATTTCATAAGCTGATTTCATTCAATGGACCTACATAAATCATCCTTTATGCCAGCCCATTGGAGAGAAACAATTCCAAAGTACAAAGTACAGCAGAGACAAAAAAGAGTGAAACAACTAAACAAGCTGATGGATTTACTTTGCAGGCCTTGAGTGTAATGTTGAAGGCTAGCCTGTACTGCTATTGTTTCTGACACTGCCACTTCAGGTGCTGGGGAAAAAATTCTTTATTTTGTTACTTTTGATTTGTGAGCTCTTGCATTTCCACAAATGGCCATTATCCAAACTGGCCTCTGAAAAGTGATCAAACTACTGTAATGGGAATATAACATAACTTAAAACTCACACCTGAGATCAAACTCATGGCTGAAGAATTGACCTCTATAAAGCAAGTGGTATAAAGACCTTCTTAGAGCTGTTCACTCATTCACTGGCTGGAATGAAAAATGGGACTGAATTTCACTTCTAATTCCTGTTCTTAGTTTGGAAGTGGTTTTGTAGGATTCAAGGTGGACCTAATGCATTCATTCAAAACATTATTCATTAGTTGCTCTGACCGGTTGGCTATTTCGCGCATCTGTGGCACAGCCAAAGGCTCATTAGTTGATCCAGCTAGCCCAGTTATGGGCCATATTCAGAAGGATGAAAGAAACTATCTGAGGGGGAGCAATCTGATTTTTATTTATGCCTCAACATATGTTACATATGAGGTAAAGGATTCCTGTAGGGACTGTACATGTGCTGGGAGCCCTGTCCCTGGGGAGGCTTCTCCTGACAGCTGATCATGGTAGAGAAAGCTTCCACAATCAGGCTGCCAGCAAGCCTCGACTCTTGCCTTGGGGAAGATATCCAGATGCCCTTGAAGAATACTCGCCAAAAATGCCCATGAGGTTGGGCTGTGGGAGGAGCCTTAGCACATAAAAGCAGCTAGCTGCGACACAGCCCCAGCCATTTTTGCTTTGGGTTTCTTGGAGGCATCAGGGGCTCGCTCGGAGGGTCATCTTGGCCCTTCACCCCTCTCACCTTTTCCTCCCTGTAGTCCTGCTTCCCTACCTGTACCTGCTTTGCCCTGCTTCACCTTCTCTGTGAACCAGCTCACCACTGGGACAACCTCATGCTTTGCTTCCTCCCCGACGAGTGAGTGTCGTTGCAGCCAGCCGCCCCTGCTGTGTTCTCTGGGCACAGCCACTGACGCCACCAACTGCACCTGGCTGAGCCCACAGCTGCAACCCAACCACGACTGCCGCTGCTGCCGTTGTTTTTTCTGAGCTGCCCATCACACCAACTTGCCTTGGGTTATAAATGGATTTTTGAGGTTGGCTTTTGCCATATGTTGTGTTAATTGTGGACCGTATTATGAGCTAAGTTATGAATTACAATGTTCTGTAATGTTGTATGTTATGATATTATCTTGGGAAATATCAAGGGGATAAAATATGTTGGGAGGTCTGGCGTGGTTGGGGTGGTTTGATTGTTCGAGTTTGGCTTTGTGGAGGTTGGGCAATTTGTGTGTTGGGGCCGGTTCTTTGGGGCTTTGCAAAGGGAAACGAGCTGTTGCCAGCCAGAATTCAGAGGTACCACCATAAGAGGGATAAGGACCCCAACCAATGAGAACGCTGATCGCCTCAGGGACAGAAAAGCATGGGATCTTGGAAGATTGACACTAGGGCGCAGCTATGTAAAACCATAAATTAATATGCATCAGTCTGATGCAATCTTGAGGGTATAAAAGGCCGAACGGCCATTTTGTGGACGAGCCTCTGGCATGCAGCCATGCTCCCAGCGCTGTTCCCTTTTGCTTTGGGTCTTTTTACTGAGTTCTCAATAAATTAATTATCGCATTCCCATACCGGATCTGGGTCGTTTATAACACCTTAGCATCAACCCATAGCAACCAGCCTGTCGCTGCCGCCGGCAGCCAGCCATGACCGCTGCCATCACCATGTTCCCTGCGCTGCAGCTGCTGCTGCCGCCTGCACTTAATCCCATCTGCAGGCACGGCACCCCGACCCTGAGAGCCCACTGCTGCTCCAAGACTGCCCCCGTAGCCACAGCAGCTGGTTCTCCACCGACAGAAGGGACACGCGGCCTGCTACCGTTTGGAAATTGCGCCCAGCCCACCACCACAGGAGCTATGCAGATGCACCACAGTTCACAGCACGCACACTCCGTCTGCCAAGCTGACGCTGGCAGAGGGCTGGGGTTCTTGTGGTAATGCTGTCCCTGTCTTGTGTCTCTTTCTCCATCTTCTTCCCTCTCTGCTCCTTCTATCCCACTTTAGTAAGAACACTTACCTTTTTTTAATCAATAAACAGTTCTCAGATATAATATAGCTGCGTTTGTGCTTACTTTTGTCCGAGAAATCTACCAAAAAAATTCTCCCCAACTCCCCTTTTTATAGCAGAAGGGGGCTGTCCTGGGTTGCAGTATATTCTATTACCATCTTCATGAGCTGTGAAACCAGGTGGGGCAGTGCTTCTTTGCCTCCTCCCTCCGGACTATGTTCTGTTAATGGGAGCATTTGTGCCTTGCCAAAGGACTCATAGATAACGGACTCCCAACCATCTCCTGTTAATGGGCCCATCGGTGCCTCACCACTCCATTGTGGGATGCTCTGCCTGGGAGGGGGCACTGAACATTTCCCACCTGGATNGCCGGCTGTGACCAGCGCTGCTCCAGGAGGGGAAGCTGCCGGCTGTGACCAGCATTGCTCCAGGAGGGGAAGCTGCCGGCTGTGACCAGCGCTGCTCTAGGAGGGGAAGCTGCCTGGCAGCCGAGAAGGCTGCACTGGGTGACTGTGCTGTTTTGTAATAACTGCCATAGTCATTGCTGTTCATTGTTTTGTTTTGTTTTATACATATATAAATTAGTAAAGAACTGTTATTCCTATTTCTCATATCCTTGCCTGAAAGCCGCTTAATTTCAAAGTTATAATAATCCGGAGGGAAGGGGGTTGCATTTCCCATTTCAAAGGGGGTTTCTGCCTCACTTAAACAGACGCCTGTCTTTCAAACCAAGACAGGGGCATTCTCCTTTTCTCAAAAGGAAAGAGAGATGTGCAAAGCAGAGAAACCCACAGCACAAGTAAGTGAACAAGAAAAGTCTTTGTTTGAACCAGTAAAAGAATCAAAGATGATAAAAAGAGACCCCGTATTTAACTTTTCCTAGTGAAAGGGCTGGAAACAGTTACTGATTAAATATTTTCAAGTCCAAACATTGAAACAGTATTTTTTTTTACTCTGGTAGTTCCTATGTGAAAGTAAAAATATCAGCTGTTGCCCGTGTACTTTTATATTTAAATAAAGGAAAACAAGACTGTCTCTTCTATAGTTGTTTTACTGTACAGACTTTAAGCTCTTTAGGTTGGGTTTCTTTTTTTTTTTCGGTTGGTTGGTTGGTTGGTTGGGTTGCTTGGTTTGGTTTGGTTTTCTTTTGTTATCTTGAGCATCTCTGGTGCTCTGCCTTTGGCTTTCTGTCCTGAGTCTAGGGGGAGGCAAAAAAAAATCAGGAAATGTCCAAATCCTTTTGTCTTGTTCTCTCTGTAGGCTAAAGTCACTAAGCCTTTTTCTTGGATGTCAAACCCAAGTCCATAAAAGTGAATTACTGAAATCTTTTCAGAGTAAAGCTGTGGCAAGGAATAATCGTGTTAAAAATGGCACTGGAACTCCCATTCCTTAAGATTGCTGTGTAATCACTATATATATTTTTTTAGTTATGAGATGGAAAAATCTGTGTTTTCTTTCGAAGTGAAATGCAACATAATCCATTTGCTGGCTTTAACTAAAAAAATAAGGCTGTAATTGATGGACAGAAAGAAATTCATGAGGAGAAACTAGTTCCTAGACTAGTATGAAGTGCTTCATATTTTATTCTGTTCTGGGGTTTAATTTCTTCTTTGCTTTTTGGGGCTGTTGTTGGGGATTTTTTGTGTGTTTGTGGGGATTTTTTGTTAGTAGCAGCCTCCTACGGTACTTGTTTTGAGAAAAACCAAGAAAAGAAGTCATAGAAAATGATGCCATTTTGTCCAAGAAAATCATCCACAGGCAGGAGGTATTAGCTCTGGTACACTCAACTGGTTCCCTTCTGGAGCACTCAATGACGGCAAAGAGAGGAGGAGATAATCCTAAGTAGAATATGTATTTATGTGTGGAACATAAAGCACTTTCAAAGTCCATGACAGGAAATTAGCAGGATAGATCTCATTAACTTCGTTCCTCTAGCAATGCCTATTCATTAAGATGTCAGGCAGTATAATTATTTGTTGAAAAATGAAAATTGAAGAGGGTCTGTGATCTGTAGTAAAAGGAGAAAAGTAAATACTAAACCAATTAGATTCTTGTAGATCAATTGCAAGAGACCTAGGAACTAGTATGCTGAAATTAAACCTTTTATAGATTATCTGTATAATACAAATGCACACATATTTCTTAATTTTCACTGTATGGAAGCAAAATATATACATAATCAGTCTGGAAAATTTCAGTGTTATGTTGTGGGGTTTTTTTTCCACAGTCTCTCATTTACCATGTGTCTAGTTCTGCTACCTAGTCTCAGCTAAAAGTCACATTTGCTCATGTCATGTACCAGCACAAGCACCCTGGTAGCTCTTAACATTGCTTTATACCCCTACTCATTAATTTGTCAATCAGTCACTCCTAGACTGCTTTGGATATGAATCCAAATCTTTAGTGCCACCCACACTATGCTTAATCTTAGCTTGAATTCCCTGTGGACAGGTCTGTGCACTGCCTGGAATGACTGTGTAGAGAATGACTGCATGCCAGTCGCCTCTGGGTCGTTCCTCTCCTCTGGAGTGAGGGATCTATCACTTGAATTCAGTCTACCTCAGTCAGAGGTTGAACCTTTATTTTCCTCCAGAGAGAGATGCACTCATCTGTGATGATACAAAAGATGTTACATTTTCCACCAAAAAGAGTTCAAGTGCTCGTGCCCTAGTGTAAGTTTGGAAAAGTAGTGACTCTTACAACCAAAAGTGAATACCTCTGGGAACAAAGATGACTGTAGGATTACAGTCCATTTCACTGAGTCAAAAGCCATTTTACTGAATTGCCAAGGGTTGCAGACTGGATCCAAATGTGCCACACCAGAAATGCTCTTCCTTCTCCTCTTTGCATTATTCTGTCACCTTTAAAAATCTTGCTTATGTGTATGAAGTGAGTCAACAGTAATTCAGCTAATGGAAGTGCTGAATAAAAAAATATTTACAAACTATGGACTTCTATTGTCCTAATATAGTCGTGTTGTTTCTCAGTTGCTCGATTTTATTCATATTTTTGTTCTGCAACTTTCCTTTCATTTCTTTTAAAAATCTGACTTGTCTTTCTGTAGTCAGCAGAGGGAGCCATATCATTTACTTGTGTGAGACCTTGTCACTTCAGATCTTTATTTGCTCTTTTTTCACTTCAGCTAAGCTAGAAAGATTCTCTAGCCCTGAAATTTCTTTAAAGTGCCCTAGCACAGGGGCAGTCACATAGTTTGGCAAACTGTTACAGACGAGGAATAGGATATATTTCCCAGGTATTTCATTTAAAGTTAACCATGCCAAAAATTACTGAGAGTCTACACTCTGCATTATCTTAACAAAAAATACTGGGTTTTGAAACAATTACATCTTTAAACAAAAAACCTTTTAATCACACACACATTTGAAAGAAACGTTGAAAGAGTTGTAGCTTACAGTCAAGCAAAAATAATAGGTGAGGACAAAGTCCACATAAGCGACGCTGATCTAGAATATGGAGACTGCTGAAACACAGTTGCAGGTGACTCCAATCTGCCCAGTTATGCATTTTCATCTCATTATATTTGTGCATACAACTCAGTTTGTCTGCATTGGACATGAAGTTCCAGGTATCTCTGTTTCTTTATCCAAGAAACCAGCTGATGGATTTCCCTTTTTTTCATCTAGTTACTCTTTCTATGAGGAAGATAAAGATATGAGGAAAATATTTTTGATGAGCTTTGTGCTGAAATATGGAAGCTGTACTTCAGGGGCCAGTGAGCACTGCAGAGATGCATTTTAAATACCAATCCTTGGAAATAGCATAGTTAAACCAAATTCAGTCTTTAAAATAGCTGTAAAGCTGGTGTCAATCCTCAAAGAAGCAAAATGTGCTTTTGATGACGTAGTTCCTACTAACTAGGTCGGCAAATAAAATCAGACAAATGTTGAATAACCTTGGCTGCATTGGGGTCACTTTTTGGTGTAGAAAAATCCCCTCTAGGTCTCTGGAAGGGAAGAAGCTGACACTGCGGACTGGAGCTTAAAAAATGGGGTCAGGGTGAGCAGATATGGCTATGAAAGAAACAGGTGCAATCTCAAGTTTCCTTTTTCTCTACACACTGAGTCTCAAAGCTAGGGAAGAAATAGCCAAGATGCAGAAGCAACTGTTCCTTTTTGTTCCGCGACTTTCTGAACTGCTGACTGCATGTGGACAAGGATAGGTGAGGGTCGCCAAGGAACTTTTGGAGGCAAAATGCTAAGTGGCTGCAACTAAAACAACTGACCAATGTAACAGGTTTCTCACCCACTATGCTCCAAAGCATCAGATGGCCCCCACTTATAATCTCCAATCTCAGAGCTTTTCAAATTCAAACCAAGTAGAATCATACAACGGTTCAGGTTGGAAGGCATCTTTAAAGGTCACCAACTCCAACCATCTCTGCCGTGGTAAGGGACATCTTCAAGTCGATCAGGTTGCTCAGAGCTCCATCCAACCTGACCTTGGATGTTGCCAGGGGTGGGGCACCTCCCAGCTCTCTGGGACACCTGTGCCAGTGTTTCACTGCTCTCCTCATAAACAATTTCTTCCTCAGACCCAGCCTGAATTCACCCCCTTTTAAAACAATATTTAAAGCAATTTCCCCTCATTGTTTTGCAACTGGTCCTGCTAAAATCATGTATCCTCATCTTTCTTATAAGCCGCCTTTGAAGTATTTAAAGGTGGCAAAGAGATCTCCCTGTACCTTCTCCTCTCCAAGCTGAACAACCCCAACTCTCTCAGCTGTTCCTCAGAGGAGATGTGTTCTACCCACTGATTATTCCTGCAGATCTGTTTTATATTTTGAAAGTACACACCTCTTCACCATGTGGCAAAACAACTACAGCAGAATGCTACTGAGTACCGAGGCCTGAAATGGTGTTGGTGGTGGAGGAACCCAGTGAGACAACATCCAGGCAAACACACTGAGATTTGGCCATGGGAAGAAGAGGGCTGTGGGGGGCTGACTGTGA
>VZRR01001189.1:47557-274485 GCA_013398015.1 Oreocharis arfaki | reverse complement strand
CTCTGTCCCCGCCGCCGCTGCCGCAGCGCCTGTGCCGGGAAGTGGCGGCGAAAACAGACACAAAACCCAACAAAAACATCGCTGTAATTTTTGAGCCACCGCCGGTGAAGCCAAAGAAAGCAGGGTGTGAGGAGAGTGGCGCGGAGCTGGGCGCTGTGGCCTGGGTGGCATTACCATGTCAGCGCCAGTCACGAGAGAAGGCTCTGGCACGAACCATCCGGCTGTCGAGCCTGAAGGCGAGCGGAGCAGTGAGCAGGAGAGGCGGCGTTTTGGACAGGGAGAAGGTTGTCTAAGGAGAGCCTGGCCACAGAGCAGCTGTAGGGACTGAGCGGGAGAGGCAGGCACGGCCCAGCACAGCAGAACTGGGCAAACGCAGCTGCATTGAAGGCAGGACTTCAAGATGCTTTATGAGGACATGCACGCCGTCAGTGTTGAGCTTTGCACCCTGCACCGCAGCAGGGTGGCACTTTCAATCTGCAAGGCAGCTGCAATTTGCTTTGTAAACACTTGTAAACACTGCATAAGTTTGGGAATGCCAAAATACTCACCTGCCAGCAGTTCTTTGTATGAGTACAGCTTAAAGTCTTGAGCTTATTTTTACTAAGGAACATGTGGGTTGCTTAAAACCAGAAATAAGACAGAGCAGCTGAAATATTCTTGTGAACACAATATTTTAGCCATTATAAATATTAATTGCCTTCTCTTGTCTTCTGCCCCGACCCCCATCAGCCATACCTATTTTGAAGAAGTGACCTTACTTCTATTTTTCTCTTCCTTTCTGCATCTTACAACAGCAGTTACCTGGTAGAGATAGAAAGCAAAAATCTCAACAGGTACCAGCTTTTATTTGTGCTATACACTATAGGTCAAGAATTGAAACCCATCTTTCAATGCTATATAAGCAGAACACGTTAAAAAGACAGTATTTTGAAAGATAATTGCTACTGGTTTTTTTCTCCTCTCAATATACAAAGTCTATCAGTTCTATTGCAGTCTTATTTCACTCGTCCTTCATGAGCCATGCACTGCATCAAATTCCCCTACAAACTCTCCAGCTCAAAGTGCAACTTTAGGCAAAATTACCTAATTAGTGTGCCAAAAGCCAAGCATTATCCCATCTCTAGGTATATCTGGGGTGATGTAGGGAGTTGAAGGTGTGGAAAGTGACAACAGTGAGAAAATCTGTCACTTCTAAGGAAATAGGTACTGCTATGCTATCTTCTGCCATATTTTACATTTCACCACCCCTCAGGGATGGGAAAGGATCCCCATGCTACTTTTCGCCATAAATTCTTCAGTTATCATTGTAGTTAGTCTTGATGAGGGCCTAATGATGAATCAAATATGCCTTTTTAATCTCTAACAGGGTAAGCCCTTTTGCACAAAGAGGCCAGAAACCAATTACTCAGTGTTTGCCCCCGTGCTCTATAGAAAGCACCATGTAAAAGGCTCTTTGGCTATGAGTTGAGTGTCAATGGCATTGGTGAGGTCTGTTCTACCCCGTGACCACGCAACATTTAAATGTCATTAGTCCCAAAAGAACTACAGCTTCAGCAGCTGTCGCTCACCTTACATCCCTCCTCGTTTATCACACCAGAAGCATTTGGCAATAATTTTGAGATGAGTACAGAAAGCTAGATAATGAAAAAGAATCGGTTTTTCCTTATTTCTTTTTCCAGAGTTATAAGATGAAGTTATGTGGGGCCCTTGGCCCCATTGCCCGTCTCTCCCTTACCCGCAAAGAATAATCAATAAAACAGTATATTTGGAATGAATATGGGACTACTGAACCTATTCTTGACTATAGGCAAGTGTTGGGGAACGTTTTGGTTTTCTCCCTTGGGAAAACTGTAACATGCTTTTGTGTGGAAGTATAATGAGATTTAACAGACAATGCATTGGACAGTCAGCAAAGAGCACAACCAACGCTGTTCCCTTTCTATAGACATCTTTGATTCGTCTCCCTTTGCTACATTACCCTAGTACCGCTTCTCCGATCTTTTTGCACTTCCACAATCATCTGGGTCATCCTGCAGTCTTTAGAGCAGCAAGTTTCACTCTCATCTTGCACACAAGTTCAGCATGTGCCCTGGTTTCAGACATAGCAACAATTAAGGTCTATTTAAGTGGTGGAAAAAGTCTTTTGCTGACCTGGTGCCACCCAGATGGTTTTCACATCATCTGATGCTTGTAAAGGGATAACGCTTTTGCCAGAAGAATCTTCTTCCAGCTTCCTCAAGTCCTTTTCCAAAAGGTTACAGAGAAGCTTACCTACAGGCACCATCAGCCTTTCCACCAACCTGCCTCAAGGAGCTGTGCTGCATTCCCACTCTAGGGACAGGTGGGAAGGAACACAGGCTCCCATTTCTTCCAGGTGGCGCTGTTCCTCTTTGGGAGTTAGAGAAACTCTTCCTGGTCTCCCTTTCCATTTCTCCACCAGAAAATAGACATGGGCACAGCCATCTCAGCCAAAGGCTGCCCCGAGTAGATCCTGCCAGTTTAACACTGACACTGCTACACCAAAGGAAGGAAAGCATCAGGCAGCTAGGAATATGAGAGAGCAGGTGAGAGAAAAGTAGCTTACTTGTCCTACTAGTAAAATAGTACCTATTTCATGTGCTTAAAAATTTCAGTATCTCTGAGTAAATCCAAAGAAGCAGAGGCCAAAAGAAAAGCCAATCTGCTGTAAAAGTTCTGAGCTTGGGAATGAACAAGCCGCAATGAGGAGAAGACAAGTGGATGAACTCTATCCTGGAGAGCTCAGCAGTATAAGACAGCTAGAGAGCCAGTCTTGAAAACATGGGCTCCAATACCACATTGCACTTGCCCTAAACTTCAGGGTAAAGGGGCTGTAGGAACTACTGATGGAAAGAAGAAAAGCAAGTTCTGGTTGTAGAGTTTCTCAGTGTCTCCTGTTTCTCCCCAGGTCTCACAAAGACATAAGCAGAGGTAACCTGCTCAGCATATCTTCCATGCACTTCCCACACCAGAAAACATGCTGCAAATGCTCAGGGGACTGAATAACTTCAGCTGGTGTAACAATGGATAGGAAGAGATTTCCCAAAGGCTGCTGCTTGAATGCAGTTTAGCACAATGCTAAGCAAACAGCCCTGACTGCTAGACTGCTGCTCCTCACAGTCCCACATTGCCTGAGAATTGTTTAGGCTTTTCTAATGGTTTATTGCTTTCAGTCCAACACATGAACACTTTATAGACAGTGTGTCAGATTTTACATTTTCCTGAGCATCCATTATGATCATGGGCTTCTCAGTTTTCACAATTTAAAGCATCTTAGAAGTCAGAGGTTGTGACTTGTTTGATGTGGGCATCCTGCGCAAAATTTTCTGATATTCCTTCCCTTGGTAAATATCATCTTGCACAAATCAGAGAGAGCAGCCACACTGGTTTTGGATGGAATAAAGATAATCTTCATCACCGTGGCTATGGTGGGTCTGTGTTTGATTTGTGCTGGAAACAGTGTTGCTAACACAGGGCTGTTTTAGCTACTGCTGAGCAGTGCTTACACAGAGCCGAAAGCTTTTCTGCTTCTCACACTACCCCGCAAATGAGTGGGCTGGGGTGCACAATAAGTCCTAGAATAGATAAGGATTTCAGCCCATAAAATTAAAACTATTTCCATTTGAACAAAATGGGCCCATCCACTAGCCATCCCTTTATTTTCCAAATCTAGTCAAAGATTTTAATGTCTGATCTTATTACATCTATGAATAAAAGCCAGGGACAAGAGGGACCTTCAACCTGAGCTCCTGAAGTGCTATGTTTCCTATCCCTACAACACAGCATTTAAACTTACTAGTACAGCTTTAAGGTCTCTCCTCTAAAAGAAAAGGGCACTGCTTTTCTCTTTTCAGACCTGGAGTTACTTTAGCTATCCCTATTTCTGACTTTTAAATAGAGTCCTAGAATGAGGTGGAAGGGAGCTTAAAGATCACCTAGCTCCAAGCCCCTCGCCATGGGCAGGGACACTCCTGCCCATGGCAGGAAACCAGACCAGATTGCTCAATGCCCCATCTAACCTGGCCTTGAACACTTGCAGGGATGGGGTATCCATTTCTCTGGGCAACCTGTTCCAGTGCCTCACCACCCTCACACTAAATACCTTCACAGAAGAGCAAGAAGAGTCCCACTTACAAAATCTTTTCTTTGGTGTAATGAAGTAGAAACACAGAGTAAAGAGTTTAAAAATATCTACACTAACCTCCATGTGTTACAAGTTGAATTAAACAAAACAAAGTTAACTTTGTTGTTTTGGGTTTTGTTATTGTTGTTATTTTTTTCACCTTTCAGAGAACTGTGTTGCAGTAAACACGGCTTTCATGTATGTCTGAGCTGCTCTACTGGTTTTTGTTTTTGTTTTTTTTTGTTAAAGCCTGAAAGATGTTTTATTAGTCTTCATTTGCTTAAGAACAGAGCAGGTATCTGACCAAACCAAGAGTAGGAGAGGCAACCCCACACATTGCAATTGTGTTTCTCTTTAAAAGCCCTTAGTCTTAATTCTCTCTCTAGAAAACTTTGTACAGAACACTGCCACATCTTTTAATTTAAGCATGGCAGGTAATTAAGAACACAAAAGAGGGCCAGCAATAGAAACAAAGGACTGCAAATCACAAAGACCAATTTCAGTGTTGTTGCTGAACTCATTTCAAGGACCCTCCTACACTCTTACTGTCCTAGGCACTGGAACAATGGCCATCAGATGTCTCAGCTGTACCAAGTAAAAAATTCTAATGCTCACCTTATTATCACCTGCTTTCTACTCCTGAGCTTCCCATCTCCAGCAGAGCCCTCCAATTGTAAGATTAGGACTATAGCCATAAGAATCAATATAAAGTACACCTTAAGATTTTCAATAAATGTACAAATCATTTATTTAAAATTCAAAACTCAGAGATACAAACAAAATACTTAAACAATAAATCCAAAATGTAAACACTTATAGAAAATAGATGAACTGTACCAATTTAACCACCCACCATTCTTCACAGAAAACAGCAAGAAATAGAAAGACAAATCAATACCCAATTGTTCTTTTTTTCTCAAATTCTAGTTTAGAGGTAGAATACTCCTGTGAAAGTCTCAAAAAAATTTAATTCAGTAGAATTATGCTACAAATTAATTTGGCCCATATACTTATAAATGTAATGAAGCCAGAAAAAAAGATTCTTACTGAGAGCTCTTGAACAATAAAATTTGGTATGGCACTTTCCAAGAGATAAAGCACCTTTCCTGATAAATACTGGCTTATGTTTTTGCAAGAAAGGGATCATGTGCTTCTTCCATTACTGACAAAGAAAATATTTAAAAATAGACAAAGTCACAACTTTTTGGTAGGCATATAGAAAGCAAGTGTTTCTCAGTAACTTGTCCTAGAAAGCCAATCTGGGGGGAAAAAAAGAGTGTAACTATTAAAAGAAAACATTTTGAAAGACTTTATGAATACTTGATGCATACTTATTTGGGTGGCACAGTCCTCAGGGGAGGAGTTAGGGGGGAAGTTAATACAACAGGAGAGGAAAAAAAAGAAGTGTCTTTTCTACTAGCTGGGGAACTGACCTGTTTTTACATTTTATTGTCATTCGGTCAGTCTCCACTAACTGCTACAATTCTATCCTCTCAGGAAAAAGTGTATCTGTGTGAGACACACTAGAACATCAAGTTCAGTAAAATTTACCCATGTAACCTCAAAGGAATGTATATTCCATTTTTGTTCATCAAATAACCTGCTACAAGTAGAAACAAAAATTTGAATTCTTCGGACAATATATACAAATTCATAAAAAAACCAGGAACAATTTGCAAGCTCAAATACAAGCATTATTCAGAAAAAAACCAACTTTTTCTTATATAGAGACTGGCTGCTAAGTGCATTATTTAAACTGCTGCATGCAAATAGTAGAACCTATGGTTGTTTAAGAAACTTAACTATCAACAACTGCTAGGCTTCTGCAATTTAGTTTAGCAAGGACTTTCTCAAGTATTTGCTGAAGGACATTTGTGGTTCAGAAGCAGTAAAACAAAATTTGAAGTCTTAAGGCCTTCTTGCTTTATGGTATACAGAACCACTTGTCCCAGCCTTCAGAAAAAGAGGCAAAAGAGTCATTTCTGCCACAGACTACCTGAAAATAGGCTTGCATGTGCCAGTCATCTCATTTCAGGCAAAACTATTTGTGTGGTGCAATTTAAATAGTCTGAGCTATATTTATCTCATTTTTCTGAAGCAAATTAAAGAAGCATTTGAACTGTACTCACGACAGAGCTGGCAACATCACCTGGCAAATAACCAAGTTACCTCTCCCACTAACACTGGAGGATCAGCCCAGGACAAAACACAAGAGATAAGCTTTTCTTCTACATAGTACATTCTTCTGCTGAACATAAAGCCTTGCAAAAGGAAAGAATACAATATTAACACAGGAAAGTTTCAGATATATTTTAGGCCTTCCAATTCCTTTATGAAATTTCCATCATCTCCAAAGGAAACTGTGCATCCCTATCCAGGTAAAAGAATATTAAATACCTAGATTAATGAAACTTATCTAAACAAAGATGAGTAAATGCTAAGCCATATATTAAACTATGGTACTTCCACATCATGATTCTTTGAGACCTCAAAACAGGGCTGAAAGAAGACAATTTTAAGTATATATCCAGTTTTATTCCTTATTTTTCCACCGTATCCCTCATTATGTCTTTCCCTGTACGTATTTTAATGGTCAGGATGAAAATATTTTCTGTATATACAAACTAATTACATTTAGCCCTGTAAAAACTAATCCAAAACTTCACCATTCTTTGATTTCTCTATATTTAGGCAACTCATCTTCTACACATGCAAGATACTTTTCAGAACATTAGAAAAAAAATTTCTAGTATTCCACAGTTTCCCCAAAAATGTAAGATAAAGCTGATTATTTGGTGGTACATGCTTCACTGCACCTGAATAAAACCACTTTTGGATTTACAGGTTACACATTAATAAGGACAACAGCTGACCTAGGCATTAGTTAAAATAAGTTGCCTTGTCTTTGTGCTTACAAGTCCTAATAACAAAGGAAATGTCAAGAAACATCTAGGGCTTCCATGAAAAATTGACTTTTACCAAGTTTTCCCCCTGTGACACCTCCAAAATTAGAGTTGTTAGTGTTCTCTAATTGTGCAGCAAAAGCGACAATACAAAACAGCAAAGTATGTATGTTCCCTCAGTGTCTTCAGGAAGTGAAACACTGTTATCTCAGCAGTGGTCTAGTTTCTCCCAGGTTGTGCAATAAAGCACTCTGCCATGAAAGAAAACTTACTGCATGATTACACCTGACCACTGCCTCCAGAGTGTAAGATCCAACAACTGTTTCACAGACTGAATTCCTCTCTCAAAATCCAGAGAAAGTCTCGTTGAAGTTTGGGGGGTTCTATACGAGACACTGACATTCAAAGAGCAGAGTCCTATGAACTGCAGATCCCCAAGCATGGCAGATTTAAAGTCAAGTTCAGAACCTTCAGAGGACAAAGGTATGATCATGTGGACTGCACACTGCTTTTCCCAGGTAATCAGATGTTGTGATACATTAATGCACCTGTACCATTTTCAGTACCCAAGCTCAACTGTGGTCTAAGATCTAATTATGGATACAGTCATGCTATAAATGTGCTGTAACCACATTCAGTTAGAAAGACAGCACATTAAGAACCTCCCACCTCCATTTTTCTGGATTTTCTTTAATGCTCCCATATATGCAAGGCACAGTCAAAGGTCAGCCTGACTGCAGAGACAGCTCTTTGGAGAAGGTGGTGCCCTAGAACTTTTTTGGGGTGGAAGAAAAAGAAATGATGGCTGCTCTATACACAGAGGCAAGTTTTAGTCTTCCAAGGTGAACTTCACCCCTGGGAACATGGCTGGTACAAGTCCAATACACCATTTATGTTCTAAATAAAGGATATTTTGAGGCCTCAAGAAGATACTGGCCTCATGCAAAACTCCTGAGTAGTGGTAAATTTCAGCTTGGAACCTAAAGAAGACATGTAACCAAAGCTTTCACAAAAACTAAATTATTTTACATGGTAACGTGGCCATCAGAGTCACTTTAAAAGAGAGCTAGTTGGTTTTAGTGACACCATAGCACCAGAAGTTAACCTGTGGATCCAGAGAATTACAATAAGCATGTGTTTTTGTAACTGAGAAGTAAACATTAGTGAACTACTGCAACACTGGCCTCCCAGCACACATTGCAAAACGCAGCATCAGCACACGCAACTGACCCCTGTAAATCACAATATCAACTTTTATTTCACTAGTGTCCATCACAAATCACACGGCAAAACAGATTCCCCTTGTCACTGCTGAAGTATACCAAGATACCTGACCCTTTCCCATTAAAAAACCCAACACAGCAATGGCTAGGCAAGATACAAATCCTGCTGCTTTCCCAGTGTTTAAGTGGAAAGCATAGCCTAGGTATCTCAGCATATTTCCAAACAGGGAAGAAATAAAACTTTTCATCCACATCTAATTAAAATGCCAAATACTGTACATACAGGGGAAAAAAACAACCAAAAAACCCAACAGAGATATCAGGAAATAGTTTTAAGTCATGGCATTTACTTTTAGTATTTATACCTGTAGATAAAAGCAGTTGTGATCCATCAAACTCACTAATGTCTCAAAAGCCATGCAAATCCAAATCCCACAAGGACATTAGCATCCTTGTGGAACAAAACATATGCCATCAAGTCTGCTGCTGTAACCCAGCAGTGCAGTCTTGGAAATGATGCCCCCAAATCACATGCCTTTCTTAAATTCTTATTTAATCCTGGCTGCCACTGGTTCCATTTTGAGTCTTACCTGAGAAAGCAGAGAAATTCAACCCCAGGGCAAACAAAGGTCAAGGCTTGTCTGAAGCTCCCTGAGGCCTCTCTCCTTTAAGTCCTTGTTTCACTGTCTATGTAAATGACCTAATCACCAGCAACTTCAAGTTATTGACAAAAAAGTCACTGACTCGGACACTGGTTTTCTGGAATGCATCTTTGATGCACTGACCAAGCTACTCTTGTTAAAGTCAAAAGAAGTCTGAAAAGCAACTTTTCATCTTTCCCAGGAGGCCATATCCTGCCTATGACAGGATACACTGCCTGTATTGACTCCATTTCTTCCCATATTGTTTGTTTCTCTTTGCAAAATAAAAACTTAATCCTTCTTTGCAGGAAAAAAACAAACAAATACTAATACATTCACCAAGGTGAATTTACAGTAAACATTACCACCACCACCATCCACCCTCCCAATCTTCAGAATTATTTAATGGAGGCCAGTCATTAGGACACCAGTTTTATGTTTGAAAATAAAGTGCATAATGATTGTCACTGAGAACTTTGCTGATTTCAAGTTAGCATAGTTAGTGTCAATCCTCAGCAACATCAATAAAATAATAATTACAACATAAATTGATAACATAAGTCAAAATCTGAAACAGCACACATGAAAAATACGTTTTGTATAAACAGGAAAAAGAAAGAGAAAGGAAAGTGAAATGGAATCCCTAGTCCTTTGTGGAAATGAGCCTATTATACAGCTACTCCAACATGCAGCATCTGAAACGAAGAATCATGGTCTGTTTGCTTCCCTTCTACTATTCCTGAATTCAGTTTGTAGCTTTCTGCTGGCATTGGACACATTTCACCTCGGACAGGGGAAGATGTATCTTGAGGGAGGTCTACAGAGACAGTGTCAGAGGAAGAATCTTGGCTTTCTGCTGACACAGTGATTTGTAGACAGCTGCCCTCCATTTCCTCATTGCAATCTGTGTCTTCATCAGCCTCTTCCAGCTGCTGAACAGATTTCAAATACTGTTGTATCAGTCCATTGTCCTGCTCATTACTAGAGCTCTCTTTACTTTGCCCACACTCCCCAGGGCCATCCTCCACATCTGAAGAACATGCTGAAACAGAATTGCCACACTGTTTGATGGTTTCCATTGAAAGGGAGCTCTCAGTTTCTTCAGCTAAACTCTTTTCAGAGCTGCACAGGTCACCGGCATGAGTCTGATCAGCTGCAGAAGAATGAAAACCAGAATCTGGGAACTGCAATGAAGACTTTTCCTGAAGATCATCCTCACTAGCTGGAACTAACAAAGCAGAACTAACAGCTGGTGGGGTTTCTTGCTCCATTGTGGATGACTGAATAGGTGGTCTGAATGAACACGAAGTACTGGCTGAAGGGATCCCAGCACCACCTAAATTTTGCATCACTGAAAGCTGCCATTGTTGAAGGGATTTAACCTGTAAAGTACAGAGAAAAAATCATTATGAAATGCAACTAAAAGTATTTTGATTTCTAGAGGATTGATTTCTTGCATTCAGCAACCAACCTCTAGTATAAAAATCTAAGACCAAGTGACAAACAAAAGGCTTGCTATATCTTTAGGGAAATTTTGTTCTTCCCACTGTGAAACCATGGCTTTTAAACCTACATGCCAAACACTGACAGAGCACACAAGCTCCCAATTCAAGTACCTGAAGAAAATGAAATCTGTTCTTAAAACCAGAAAGGATTTATCTGTTTTTCAGAAAACAGCCTTATTTTTGTAAGAATAGCTTATTAGAAGATGTATTAATAACTTTCCTACTTCAAAAACGAGTTGCTCACAAGCAACACAGCTTGACATCACTTCATTTGCCATGGGCATTTACCAGTCACATCATTCTTCACAGTTCTGCTTCTGTTTATTCAGCTTTTCTTGCATTTCGTCTTCCTTATCACCAGGCCACAATTCAGTCTTTAGTAACAAAACCAGTGTTCTTGCACTAATGCTTTTGAAGGTTATTTTCCCCCACAATACCAGTATAGCAAACAACACAGCAATAAGATTCTATTAAACCACCCAAATCATCATTGGAAAAACTGAACTATGTTGACTATCTCTTCAAGATCTACAGTATGAAGTAACACAAATTCACATACAAGCAGATTCAAATTCAAATTTCAAATTCACATATAAGCAGAAGAACAAGAGAACTAAAATTACTTACCTGGTTCCAAAGAAATTTGACAGCTTCCTCCTGTACAAGCCTCTGCATTTTATCTTCCTCCCTTTCTTTTCTTAGTCTGTAAGAACACACACCCAAAATTTATGCAGCTTAAATAAGCAACATTTGGGTAACAAGAGCAACAAGAATACATAAAAATACCTACTTACATAACAGCACTGTTGAAAGATACAACACAGCCTAACATTAAGAAATTACTGCAGTCTGGCTTGCCATAAATACCCAGCTGCTGACTTCAAGTTTCTTTTTCAGTTACATTTAAATTCGGCTTCTTTTTACTGCAGCACATTTGTTGCCTTGGCAAAAATGTGTCTTTTTGTAAACTGAATCTGAGCTGTTATTTTTTCCTGTACAACTATCACCGCCCACACACCAAATAATACTTCTTCATTTCAAGTTATGCTGTCCCCACTGATACATGGATGGAGTATGATGTGTAAGCATTGGGAGTTTCTGGAGGTTGACTGAGCACTCAACTATTCACAGAACTTTCGCCACTTGTGATAATGAAGAAAAAGAGCCTGTCAGACTGACAGCTCCAGGCTGATCCAGAAAGATATTACATAAAATCCAGAACTTTTATCTTACAAATTGAGGAACTTTGACCATGATCTTCTCCAAACATGGATTCACAGGATCAAAAATTAAAATAGAACCAAACACTGAGTCACATTTTAAAATTGTACCATACAAGGTAGAGGAAATTCTCATTTTCACCAGCAACAGAAGAATGACTGTCAATATGGACACTTGATTTACAGACTCCGTAATTGTGAGAAGACACATGAAAAAAAATCCCACTCAGCAATTTCTATTTTGAAATACGCAAGTCCTGCTAATAAAGGAATAGAAAAATGTGTTCTAAGCCAATCCACTTATAGAAGGCACTTTGAGACTATGAATAGCTATGTGCAAAACTGTGCTTACCCTACAGGAAGCGATCCTGTAATGTAATCAGTTTTATGTTTCTGATGCTAGGTTCTACTGTGAGTGATTATATCAAGGCCCATCTATATCTGTTCTGAAATACTCCAGAATGATGGTTATATTCATAAAGACTTGAAAATACACAGCATGACCTCAACTTACTTTTCTATCTCAGCAGTTAAGCAAATGATGTGCTCCTGCATTCTGTTTAGTCGAATTTCATTCCGCACTTCCTTGGCTCGAGGATGGTAGTTCCTCGTGTAAAATCCTCTCCAGGAAGCTTGAAGCTTAGTAGCTGCTTCAGTCATCCTTTGCAGTTCAGCTGCACCTTGATCAGCTGGTGCTGCACCTTGCACAGCCAAAGAACCAGACCTTTCTTCTGTCATCTGGTCAGGACAAAGAGTTTTTACTCCTGATTCAGCACCTACTGAGGTGCTGGGGTGACTGTGCAGAACTTGGCCATCAGAGACTCCCAAAGAGTTACCAGTCTTTGCAGCCAGGCCAGTTGTTACTGGATCAGGAACAGGCACCTGCAGGATCTCTCTGATATTCTCTTGTGTCCCCACACTTCCTGCTGCTCTGTTAGGGTGCTCTCCTGGAACAGACACAGCCTCCTGCTTGTTAGTTGTTTCCCGACTATTAACATCTCTCACACATTCAATCACTGTATCATCATCATCATCATCTTCTTCTTCTTGGCCCAAGTTAATTCCATGTAGCTTCATGTCTGAAGCAGGAGACACTGGAGACAATCCTGAAGCAACTGGCATGAAAGTAGACTCTGAGGATAAAAGGCTGCTGTTTAGTTTGTCTTCATCTGTCTGTACATCTTCAAGGTGTAGCTCCTTGGGAAAGCTTCTTTCAAGGGGAAAAGTGTTCTTTACTGCACAGGAATGATCATCGTTTACACTTGGTCCAACCCACGAATTCCTCTGGATGACAGGTTCTAGATAAGCAAAAAGCCACATTCTAGTGTTAGAGTATTTCAATAATAATAGTTTGTTAAATTCATAGGGATTCACAACTCAGTTTTGACAGTTAGCATCTGGGTGGGTAAAATAATCTAACATGCTAGTAATGATGAGCATTACTTACCACAGTAACATCCTAACTTGGCAAATACTGGGTACAGGAAATTGCACTAACTGCACTTCCTTGGAGAATAAACTTGTATAAAATGCAAAAGTCAAAGTAGTAACTCTTTAGTTTGTTAGACTGGGTTTTTCACCTAACCAACCTACTAGCATTTCAAGACACAAATAAGCACGGACTGGAATTTTTTAGAAACAAAGTATAACTTCAGTTGAGAAAAACAAAGATCAATAGAATAAAATAATAACAGGGCCTTGTTCTGAAATTCCCTCCACAAAGTTACCTACGTTCAAAAGAAAAATATTTATTTCCACAGGTAAGATCACAGGTGTAGATAAGCTACTTACCCTTTTCAAGAACTATCTGTGATGGCTGGGCCAGGCCACTTTGTTCATGAGCAACTGGCACTGTTTTGCTGGGAGCAGAAGATGCAGGTGGTTCCTCATTCTGGTTTTCATGCATCAACTGCCTCTGGTGGAGTCTAAGCACAGAGTGCCAGCAACAGATTTTATGTTTCTTTTAAACTTTCTTTCATACAGAAAACATCTAAAAGAAACTATGAACTATTTCAAAGGAAATAAGTGTTCAAAGCATTCTAAACAAGAGGCTAGTTATGCAGACTCCTATACCTACAAGACACTAACAGGACTACTCACAAAGCAGGGGATTGCAGCCTTTTCTTGCTCCCCTTCCTCCTGCCCCTCTTTCTTCATTACATGTATCAAAAAAAAAAGGAAAGAAAAAAGAGAAAAAAAGAGAAAAAGCCCAACATGCAATTCTGACTATAGACTGAAAACCATGAGGCATTTCTACACACAAGGAAGATATGGAGATATTTTAAGTGTCTAATGTGGAGTACATTATGTGTGTAGGTATGGATGAGTTTGAGGAATGATGGTAGTATCTTTTACATTTGAAAGTGAGTAAATCGAGGAATAGGTGTTCCTGTTACTAAAGGTCCAAAATCCTAATACAAATCAACAAATATTGCCACAAACAAAATCTACTTTTAAAACCCAGAGAACACATGGTTGTTTCAGCCCAGGTAAATTAGAAGATCATGAAGCAGAGGTCAAAGTCAAACTGTCCTATAAATCATATATGCATGTGCATATATATTGGTGAGGATTTGGGGGGACTGCTTTTTCTGATAGGGTTTGTTTGGCTTGGTTGTTGAGGGGTTTTTTTAAATTTTCAAGAGTTGTATTTAGCAGACCAACTTCCTGAATTTTCCCCAGAAACATCATGTGAATGCCAAAGCACTTAGCTAGAGATTCCAAGGTCAAGATGCTTTGACTGCACCTTCTCCTCAGAAACAGCTACAACATTTCTACAATTTTCTCCTGGACGCCAATCTACACTTGCAATGTAGACAACTTGTGTAACAAGCTGTAACACTTGTGCAGTAACTCCTTCCAGAGTTTCTGGCCCTTTCGATGAGATTCCCTTCTGCTAACTACAAAACTTCTGTTGCTCAACTTTTTAACCACACTATGCCACTTAGGTAGCCTGCTCCTGGGAGCTGAATTTTCTGCTCTATCTTTCTGAAAAATAAAGTCTGTAGGTCCTGGGGAATAGAACAACCTGTATTGCTACATCTTCTGGCTTCTAACCAAAATTAGTTCACCTTTACACGGATAAAAAATGCACCATGATAACTCTACTCATCTATTTGCACAGACCTTAGCAAAACAGCTACTGCTGGCAGAACCAGCAGGCTGTCCAGAGGCCTCTCCTGACAGACCTCAGATGCCAGATACAGATGGACAAACCCATCACTGGGAACAGTGTCCCTCAAAGGACAACCTTAACTTCAAAACCAAGAAAGAACATGCCAACAATAAAAAAGTGGCTAATACACCAGTGTATCACAATAGTCCTCATTTACAATTAAAACAAAAGTTAAGCAAAGCTCCTTTTTGAAGTTTTCATAATTTTTTCTGTGGCAAAAAAATCCCAGTACATAGTTTGTTTATTTCAATTGCAGTTCTAACACAAATTACCTTTAGAATCCTACAAAGCACAGACTGAAAAAGACAGAATTTTCCCCTAGATGGCCCAGAAAGCAGGAAAACACTCCTGCTGCTTCTGCTGCCTTGCCTCTCATTCCCATCTAGGACACATCCCATACCTCCATTACACTTTGCATCTCCAGCCCCACTGTTGCTTTGAAATGCTTCAAATTAAATCTTACTACATCTAACACATAAGATATATAATTATGTTCTCAATTACATTCTCTAACAAAGAAAGTAAATTCTCACCTTTGCTTACTCAGTATTTTTTCCAGTTTGGCATCCTCTTCAGTCTGGAGTCCATATGAAGATATGAGAGGACAAACAGTAGCCAAGTACTGGACTAGCTGAACATGCTGCCCAGGTCGATATGACCTTCCTTTCCCTTGACTGTAGAGCCATTCTGCTTTCAAACTGTTAGGAAGAGGGGAAATGGTCACCTTTAATGAACGGCAGAAAACCAGTAACTCTGTGTCCACTACTGTTCTTCTAGTGGGTACCCAAGAGCTAATCTACAAATCTAAGCAGAACTTGGAACACGTGCAGTGCCCAGAGGAACTGGTAATGACATTCCCAGAATAATGAATAAAGTATTCATTCATTTAAGCATCAATGGAACAAACAAAAAACCCTCCACTTGTCCCAAACTGCGCAGTCTTTGCTCTGTGTGTAATCTCAGACCACTGAAAACACATTTGTGTCAATGATCTTATCAGCAGAGCCTCACAGAAACAGAGAAGTTCACAAAACCATGCAAAATAGACACAGAGAACAAATCTTGCTTAAAGTATCCAACAATGGAAATCTGTTTTTTAATTAAATGCACTTCAGTCTGAGAATATTCAACATCATACAGCTACATGCAATAATACAGTTAATACAGAACACCTCGCTAATCATGAAAAAAAGTCTAGAATTCTAACAGGCAACTTTTCAGAAAAGTCATAACATGTTACGGTGAAACAGAAATAGAATTGGTTTGCCTTTGACCAAAAAAAGGGCACCTTTTTATATTAGTAACAGGGAAAAAAGGACATTAATATCCTAGCATATGTTCATGTCCTGGACTAGAATATGTTTATACTGGGTAATACCTTTGCTTAGACTGTTCTAATGTCAAGAACTTTTTCATGCAGATATCATAGTGATATAATCGCCACAATGATAC
The DNA here is from genome assembly GCA_013398015.1 of Oreocharis arfaki. Lineage (NCBI taxonomy): Eukaryota > Metazoa > Chordata > Aves > Passeriformes > Paramythiidae > Oreocharis > Oreocharis arfaki. Next base: position 258,225 of record VZRR01001189.1, on the reverse strand, counting down.
AGTAACAAATGATTTGACCAAAATAATATTTAACTAATTGATAACAAAAAGAAAGCCAAACCTAGAAATGTACACACAAGTCATGCTCTTTATATAAGGGCACATTTGAGCTTCCCCCAAGACAACAGCTTTAACACCTGCTGATTGTCACATTCTGCAAAGTCAAAGAGGCTGTAAAGGGCAAGAGACCACTGATGAATTGCTACCACAGTTTTGCTTTGTAGAAGTACTTCTGTGAGTTGAGCAACAAAATAAAAGCTTAATTTCGTAATTCTATCTGAACAGGCTGGTGATCCTACATAACTCCAGTGTAACAGATGAAAAATTTAGCTAAAGCAATTGGAGCTTAGCCAAACTTCACTTAATAATTTTAGAGATTTAATAATACTACTGCGTCACCTTTCCTTCTGAGAAATCACATATCCATCAAGAACTTTAAGGTTCAGACACCAGCTGACAATATAAGGCCTGTAGTCAAAACCAGGGACAGAAGGTGTGGCCATCACACAAGGATTGTTCATAACTGACAGCTGTTCCAATTGGCGAAGAGGGGCCAGGAAAGAAACCTCGAGAAAACAAGATACATTTGTTAACTGAACAGAACACAACACATTTCTCCTAGATACAGATGGACAGCTCATGCAAAACAACAGAATGACAAATAAACCAAAAATCACATTCAATTTTTGAACACAAAGGACTACGAAGGACCCTCTATCAACTTCTGCCATTTCCCATTAATTCTTCTGTAAGTGCTATTAGTCCTTGGAAAATATTAGCTTATCTTAAAATTTGGGAATGGGGCTTTATGTACAGAAAGGTATAGTACTTCTATGATTCCAGTTGACTACAACAGGTGTTGGATTTTGAAAACAAACAACAAACAAACAAAAAGGGCAAGCCAAAAAGCTGGAGAAACACTGTCCTGTTTTGAAGAGAAATTATTGCAAAAAAATTTTCTTCTGACACAAAATCACAACCAAGAGTTTTGGCTGCTACTTATAATAAACAAACAAATCAATAAAGACAAAAGTCACAGGTAGATTATTTGCTTCTCTTACACAGTGTTTGAAAAAATAGGGCAGTGGCAACAAGTGCAATTCAAACCTCTGTTCTAAACACAGCAGCTGCAGAAGCTCTCTGCAGCAGTTAATCAGCTCAGCTTTCAACTTTCAGACAACCACAAAAGATATGAATTTAGGCCTGAAAGTAACATCCTTGAATAATATAAAAACGTAACAGAAAAAAGGCAAAGTTTCTTTCCAGACTAAATTTTAAAAGATACCACCTAGCTCGTGCAGCTAATGCAAACATGGTTATTACATATAAACAATTAAACTATTAAAAGTTGGGTTGTTTCAAAGAAGAGAGCGCATTTTCAGTTACAACCTCAAAAAAATTGTTCAACTTCCTTCTTTCAGTCTGCTTAAAGACAAGGTGATCTATTTTCTGTATCTTACCTCATTTAAGTCTCTGATTTCATTTTCTGCCAAAGAAAAAACAGTCAAACTCTGAGGTAGGCAAACAGGGGCAGTGCGAAGTGAAGTTATAATATTTCCATGTAGCAACAGGGTCTATGAAATAAAAACACAGTGATGAAATGAATGTTTGATCAAAACCCTCAGATTTCTTTTTCAGGCATCACCTGACAAAAATAAATGCAAAAGAACTATAATTAAGGCTTTCTGGTCACAGTTACCAAAAAATGCATTTGGAAACATTTTTCTCTACAGTGTGCATGCCAGGAGAGTTAACAGTATGTTTTATCTTGATTCATGATAAGAGATAAGAGAACAAAGAACTATGAAGAAGACCTCACAATCATATCTTTATCAAAATCATTAGAGTGGTTATAGAAAAATCACTGCCTCGATTCCTGAAACTTGAAAACAAGGAAGAGAATTCTTACACACTTCCCTCTAGAAATTACAGGTAATTTATTAAAATGCTCTAAGAGCTACTGTCCAAATTGTGAATGTCTAAAGGCAGAAATTTTCAAAACAAATTTCTTTATGTAAAGGATGCACTAAAACCAGAGATAGAATAACATCTACCTTCAGCGAAGTAAGCTTGGAGAGATCACTTAATTGAGCTATGTTGTTGTCTGACAGATCAAGATGCTGAAGAGACAGACAGGAATTGATTTGTTCAATGACCTACAAAAATAAAGAAGTCAGTTACACACAGTAACTCTTTTTTAGCCAACAAAACCAGGTATCAATAATTATAAATTTTTTTGAAAGCTAAAAAACCATCAGCTAAGTAAGCCAAAAATCAAAACCATGTTTTAATACAGTCGTATTTTAAAGATAATAATTCTTTTTCCTATTTTGGAGACTATTTCCTTGTTCTCATTTCATTTTGATATCAAACCTTTTATTTTTTCCTAGACAACTCTACTCCAAAAGCTGCCCTGTTCTATTTCATAAGCCACTAGACACAAAACATTAACATTGCTGTTCCAATCAAAACATATTCAGACTTTTTTGCAACATTTTTCAAATTTCTATAGCACAAGATTCTGGTAAATGCAACAGACTAAATACTTTACCTTAAGGTTATTTCCTGCCAAGTTCAGCCATTCCAGGTGCACCAAATCCTTCAGCCCCTCCACATACCCAATACTATTATGAGGCAAGTTGAGCACTCGGAGCTGGGTCAGTTTTGCTACACCCATCATTCGCACCAAGCGATTGTTGGCTACAGAGAGCTGCAGATGGACACATGAAAGAAACAGTTTTAACTACCCAGACAGAATAAGCTTTTACTTTTAGTAGGTAAAAATCTACTCCGACAGATACTTGCTCAATCTACGTATTTCATTTTCAAGTAAATAACACAAACAAAAAACCTGCAAGAGCCAGGAAAGAAATTACTGATGGAAGAATATAAGCCTTCACAACTCACTCCACGAACTTAAGCGGAAATTCTCCTAGCAATAGCTAAATACAGAAAGAAGAATGAGGAAATGTGTCATATGAAAATTAAGTTTTAATATCAGAGTTACCAATTCATTGTGCAAATTGCTTCCCCATTCTAAGTGTAAAATTGCACTTACTGTCAGTAAGGCAGAAGACAAACATATTTCACACAATGATCAAACAGGTCCTGTGCCAACAGGACTGTAAATCACAAACCTTTTAAAGGCTAAATCCTGATTAGACATACGCTTCAGTAACATGATAACCAAGCTGGCAGTGTGGTGAAGGTTTGTTGTAGCAACAAACCCCACGTCTGCCAACTCACTGTAGTTTGTCTGTAGAAGTTATCAGGCAGCTTCCGGTCTATCCAGAGGCATTTCGAGTGATAACACAAAGTTATTTTTAAGGTTAAAAAGCCCAAGTACTCAAAAGCTAAGAAGTATCAAAACTTGAGTAATCAGTGACTTTTCTAAGCGTTATGATGCCCCTCCCCGATTAGGATTTATTTAGCTCATTTTTAGTTACCCGGGTAATTCACAAAACAGCCTCCTCCACTATCAGCTACAGACCTCCACTGAAAACAAAGCTTTCTACTTTGTTAGCCACCATTTATTTTCCTCTGAAGACAGTAACTGCTAGCTTACTTCAATTACATAACATGGCCTTAAGGCAGAAGATGCTAACATCATAGCACCATTATTTGAGAACAATTTCAAATCAAGGAACACTGACCTGCATCAGATTCCTGCATTTTTCCAAGTGTTCCAATTTAATTATCTGGTTTTTGTCTAGAATCAGAGTCTGAGTATCAGCATCACAGGGCAAGGTTGGACCCAGTTTTTGCAATCCTTGACCTGAGCAGTTGACTACCGAGCCTTAGAATAAAAAGGAGAAAAAAATACAAAAAAAAGTACCACAAGGCTTATATATGAGAACATGTACTGAAAAAGCAACGCAAGATAAACAGATTTGTTTTATAATAGACACAGATAATTTGGAAAAACCGATTAACTTTATTTTCCATGTAAAACTGAAGCAAATTACTTCAGCTCAAACACCTTAAGAGTAACTGATCCAATTACTGGAAGATATACATACCAGACACTGTCCCACTTAAGAACTCTGGCAGAATTCTGGGAAAGTCACAACAGATCCACTGAAGTGAGATGCAGCAAAATTCTGGTAGCTAAATTTAAAGGTGTGATCCTCAAAACCCCAAATTTCAAAAGAGCCTAAATTTTAAAATTCTTCAGAGATTTTAAGTTTGGAGCACCTTGACAACTAACTATGTGTAAGCATTCAATCTAAACTAAAAAGCCATTCATGCAGCCGTACTATAGCACTGGGGGCATTGGGAGGAACAAACTGCAAACAAGCTAGCTATACCATTTATTTAATGCAACACACAATTAAAATGTCCCATGCAAAAAGGGTTACTATATAAAGTTAAAAGGCAAACGTTTGCCATCTAAAGGGAGTTTGAATCACTGGGTACCCAAAGTGACACCTGATAATAATAATAACAATAATAATAATTTTCATACATTAAACCTCTGCTGTGTATTTGATGTATTACTACAGTGCTTGTTCTTCATTTACTATCTGTTCAGTAAATAATGCTTCCTTTTTCAGCAACATTTCTGAAATAGTGCTCTCACCATAACATATTAATATTACACATTAATACATATTAATTCTTACAGCTTACAGGTTTTTGAGGTTTAGTTATGCTGTGGATGTAGACAAACATTTTTTGTGTACCCTTTTGTCAACTAGAGAGCATGTATATCTAAGAAAGATGTCTGACAACATTTATTATATTTCCATTGGTTTTTTTTAAATCCATGGCTACCCCAAGAGCTTTGTAGGCAGCAGGGCAGAGCCAGCAACTGTCACACTCCCATCTTTGCACATTCAGGGAGAAAGTACTGCTTGGGTACTACTCAAGTAGTCACTTCTGCAACTGCTTGGTCACTTTGATTCAACAGAGAAACTTTGCATCTGCTCATTTATCCAAGAGTTTGTTACAGAAATTCACAACTGGCCCCTCCAACCTAGGAGAGAAGCAAGGACCCACAGTACCGAATTGCAAGAGTAATCTTTTTATTCATGCACATGAGGTGTCCCATTCGAACTGGGACACTTGGAATGTGGCTTTACAACAGTTCTCATCTATTTCCAGCATTCAAATATAACGTGATCTAACTGCTACTTAACACACAAAACCATTTGCAAAGAACCTGTATTTCTATGGTGACATCATCCACCTGCTTCTCTATTGATCCAAACATTCCTGCACTGACTTGCTATAATCACGTTTCCGTGATGCCAGACAAAGGGAGGTTTTCACAGAGGTGTTAAACGAGCTAGGTCGCTGGCGTTATCTCCCTTGTCTGGGAGTATCCTTTATGAGCACCTTCAAGATTCAGACAGGCATAGGTCCCTCTTTCAAAATGGTCTGTCCTTCTCCTCCTTGCAACAAGCTGGAGTCCTTTAGTTTGCTTGCTTAAGCATGGCAGTTCAGTATACAGCATGAATTATATATACATGTATAATTCTAAGAAAGTAATATGATTCCATTCTATAAAGACTCATTAATACAATACCTAGGTAAAGAGATTCTACTGACAGGCTTTCAGGAGCCAGGAAAACATTTCAAAATTGCTTATTTCTCGTTTGGAAGGAAGCAAGGAATTACACCCTCAGAAGTGGCGCTGTCTCCAAGACTTCTCAGCCCTCCTCTCTAGGGAAAACGGGCCCTATTTCATTCAGATCCTGGCCTACAAAGGTTCTAAACGGCTGCGGGATCCTCCAGCACGATGGACAGCCGCTCCGTCCTGCCCCGAACCAGAGGCGCTCCTCAGGGCGGGAAGCGCTGCCCGCGCCGCCCGGCGCTGCCCCGGCCGCTTCCAGCCCCCGCGGGGCCCTCAGGGGCCGGCTGAGAGCGGGGGCAGCGGCAGCGGAGCGGCCGAACCGGCCCCTCGCCCCGAGAGGAGGGGGTACCGCCGCCTCCACAGCGCCGAGCCCCCCGCGCCTCTCCGAGCGCCACAGCGCCTTTCGGGACTCGCAGCCCCCAACAACGCGGCCCTGCCGGCCCCCGGCACCTGTCCGGGGCTGCCCTTACCCGCTCCGGCCGCCTCATCCCCCGCCCTGGCCGCAGCGCTGGCGGCCGCCATGCCCCGGCGCTTGACAACACCGCCAGGCAACCGAGCGCCAAGAGCCAATGGGCCGGGCCACTCCGCCACACGAGACCGCGCCTTTTATCCTGGGTAGAGCGGTGAGTCCCACGTCCGGGGCTACACCGGGAGAGCCCGGCCGGAGAAGCGCTCCGCGAAGCCCCCGCGGCGCAGCCGGGGCGGGGCGGTGCTGCCCGGCCCTGCCCTTCCCGCTCCGCTCCCGTCGGGCCCCGCGCGCCGCTCCCGACACCGCCTCCCGGCGTCCTCTCCGCCTCTCCGGCCCCTCGCAGCCGCCGCCATCATGAAGTGAGCGTCCCTGCTGCCGCTATCCGGGCCCATCCGCCGCGGGGAGGCCGCCGCGGGGCCCCGGCCGCCTCCCCCGGCCACCCGCGCCCTCCCCTAACTCTTCTCTCCCGCGCAGGGTCGAGCTNCCTGCGGATAGAGAGCGGCCGCGCGGTGTGCGGGGAGCGGAGGCCGCGCATTTGTCCGGAGACCGCGGTAGTGTTGATGTGGCGTCTGCCCGGGTTGCTCCTATTGAGCCGTGTGAGAACAGCATCAGTGTCAGGTGCCGTGGCTGCCGTCAGAGCTGCTCCGCAGGAGATCCATGCCGTGCTCTAACTTGGGGTTGGGTTTTAGGATGCGGTTTGCAAAAGGAATCTTAGAGCAGCAGGTGTAAAGTGCCAAAGTTGTGTAGAAAATGCTGCTTAGACATCTTGCATCTAATGCTGAGATTCGCTGGAGCCAACAGCTGGTCTTTCAAATTAATTGAGTTGAAATCTTTGGGGTAAAACAGGGTGGAGAGCCCTTTCAAGCTATCCTGTCATGTGCAGACAGGACTGTCACTGCCTGCAAAAAGAGGGCTTGGCTTTTGAGTATCCCAGTACAGTCGTCTTGCTCTATGGAATTTCCTGTAAAACGACCAGGAGATAGACCTTGTGAGCACTCCTGGGAATTAGGCTGTACTTTAAATTCACTTATATAGCTAATAACAAACCAACCTGCTCATTTTGCATGTTGTTTTAGAGAAGCAGGTTTGTGGCACTAGGCAAGAAGGAATCGGGTGGAGCATTAGTCTCCCTGTGTTCCTTAGGCCAAGTTTTGAGTCACTGCCACATACAGGAAGTACATTGTTGCTTGAGGACAGACACTTGGAGAGAATGATGGCAGAACACAGCTATTCATGCTGTGCCTGAAATACACAGCAACACTGGAGAAAAGGGGTAATTTGGGCTTTTTTCAGAAAAATTAAGCTGCTTCAGAATGCCTTGTAAAACATCAGTTTGAACGATGTAACAAAATGCAAAACGTTAGATTTCTTGAATTATCTTCTAAAATTTTTAATAGTCTGAGCTGTGCTTAAGAACTCCAAAAGCATCAATGTTGAAAAACAGTAACTCAAAGAATACTTGATGCAAACTGTGATAATGTCTTTCATGGAAGTAAAGCTTACACAAAACACTTTGCCTTCCCAGGTTTTTCAGTTCTTGAATGCAAAATGTGAGTCTGCATTCCTTTCCAAGAGAAACCCCCGTCAGATCAACTGGACTGTTCTGTACAGGCGTAAGCACAAGAAGGGACAGTCAGTAAGTACATACCAGCTAATGGCACTCTAAGTTGGCAACCAAAACATGTGGTCACTGGTCTGTTAGAGGTCACTCGAGCTTGCCAGTGTTCAGCAGAGGTATGACCCAGGTCACCGGGATGAAGACTGGTCAATAATGGTGAAAATGTGAGCACAGTTATGTGAGTTTATACACCACTTCAACAAAGCCATTGTATTTGTTAATACACTTCTTTAAGGGACCACTCAGAGCCACAGTAGGTTCAGTAGATCTTAATAATTGTAGGAATGGCATATGTTTTTAAAAGTTAGTTTTAGGGAAGGTGGATAATGCTGTTTAATATGCAGACTTCCTAAAAGTTTGGTCTTGTAAACTTCCTGGATGGTGGCAGCATAGAGAGCTCATTTTGGGGTTAGGGGGGCAGGGATGACACTCTTAATATATTCTCCTTGAAAACTTTGGGCTGTAGCTTAGCAGGACGTCTTTTCCTATGTAACTGTCATTGCATGAAAAGGATAAATCATACAAGCACATAGCATGAGGTATCTCCAGTGCTCTTGTTTAAACTGGCACAGCAGAAGAGCTTTGAGAAGGCTTACATCAGTGCAGTAAGTCAGTGTTCTTGCCAGTTTGGTTGAAGAAAGCAAGCTGATGCACGATGGCTTACACTGCTCCTCAGCACCTGATCCACTTGCATAGGTGTGGAGTGTCTTCCTTTTAGAAGACACCACCAAAGGTTTATCCTTCCCCCTTTTTTCCTTCTGGGAGTTACAGGTGGCTGAACTTCTGACAATCTTCTGAAAAAAATTTTTTCATACTTTGCCATAGAAGCATAGAAGATACAGGGACTAACGTGTTTGTCTCCAACATTGATAGCTGGATATCTGGAGAGCCAGCCAAGGACTGTTGGTAATAACACATTATGAAAAGTGCAGGATGTGGCTGGAGAAGGGGCTGTACAGAGGTAGGGCAGCACTTCTCCGTACCCAAGAAAAGGATTCTCTAAAGTGAGGGGTAAAATTCTACTTCAGTGTACAGTTTTAAATAGCTTAAATCTCAGCAGCAGCTTGTTTCTGTAATTGTCTTTAGCCATGTATTTAATGTCTTGTGGTGCTAATTGTCTGTGCTCGTCTCCTGCCCTCTTAGGAAGAGGTCCAAAAGAAGCGCACGCGCCGTGCTGTGAAGTTTCAGAGAGCCATCACTGGTGCCTCTCTAGCTGAGATTATGGCCAAGCGAAACCAGAAGCCCGAAGTACGAAAGGCGCAGAGGGAACAAGCTATTAGGTGAGAAGTTAGAGATCAGTGGAGCTATCCCAACCTTTTCAAACATTACAATGCTTTTCATACAAAAGCTTAAACTCTAGGTGAGCTCTGTGTTTTATAAGATTTTTTGTGGGGTTTTTTGTTTCCTTTTAATCTGTATATTTGTATGTAATACTGAGTAATCTTAGCAAGAGATAGTAGCAGCAGAGAAGAGTCTCTTCTTGCACTCTTCCATTGTATTTTTGTCACACACAGTTCTGCTGTCTCTGTACAAGTCTCCCCAGGGGATAGTGATTATAGAGGAGAAATCTGCAGTAATACATTTCATTCCTGATCTTGGGAAGCTCTTACAGTGCTCAGACAAGGAAAGAGTGAATGCCAGACACAGATAACTTCCTCTTTTTCTGTGAATTAACAGGGCTGCAAAGGAAGCCAAGAAGGCTAAGCAGGCAACCAAGAAAACAGCTGTTTCTGCTGCAAAGGTGAGATGCAGTAGGAAAATAGAAACTATGAAATGGAATACACCATGTTGTAACACAACACAAAACATTCTGCTGTGGCACTTCATTGGAAATTCCCATTTCTGTTTGGGGGAAGCAGTTTCGTAACTTTTTGATGTGAAAGTTCCTCAGCTAGACTTTTGTACTGAAGTAAAGCATACTCAAACAGCTGCATAGAATCTTTCTTTCTTACAGAATGAGTAAATATTACAGTAAAACAACTTTCTGACCTCATGTCAGAGATACTTAATAAATAAAAACTTGTCTGAATGTACATCTTTATCTAGGAACTTGATAACAATATATTGATGAATGCTACCATGTGTTTCATGATCACTTATGAATTAATACCATATGCTGGCCTAGTGTTATGTGTGTAAACGTCTGTTAACGTGATCCCAATATTACAGATTGTAAATCTAATCTGATATGATTTGATTTCTGTCAAAAGTATATAGAGGGACACTTACAGGACTGCAGATAAATTGCTTCTTTTGGCTTATACGTACATTATTCTTTACAGGCCCCTACAAAGGCAGCACCTAAGCAGAAGATTGTGAAACCAGTCAAGGTTTCTGCTCCCCGCGTTGGTGGAAAGCGCTAACTTGCCAACCTGTTGGTCATGCTGAATAAACATCTGATGGAATTCCATTACTTGTGCCATGGTCTGCTCAACTGTGTGAGATATACTGAAAGGAATGAATCTGTGAAATAACCGTGTCTGGGTTTTGCACACTGAAAAGCATCTTCCTGCCATACAACACTTGGTTTCTTAGACAGTCGGCTGTATTAGCACACGTTTCCCCACTCCTCACTGAGTGACTGAGGTAGCAGGGAAGATGGAGCTGATGTTTGAGGAGTGTTCTTGCCTGAAGGACAGAACAGCACCTAAGTTTATTCTGCATCTAAGACATAAAAAGAGGTTTCTAAGCTCAGAGACACAAGCTAAAGGGGGTGTGAAGCAATGCCACCTGTAAGCCACTTACAAAGGTCCTGTGTTGTGGAATGTGTGTAGCAAGATACAGAGAATCAGATAAGGAAAAGGTTAAAAATGGGAATGGATGGATTTACAGACTGCATGGCTCTTACACACAAAGGTTCAGATGCAACTTCTGGGTTGGGAAGTTACAAAATAGTGAATTGCTGGAAGCTGCTGTCAGGAAAAGGAAGCCTGTGAAGATTGAATGGGTTTCAAATGCAGCTGATGGTACACAGTCAAGGCTCATTTAGGTTCATATTTAACTTGATGAATGCAGATAAGGGTTCCCTTAGTAATTTTCCACCCTCCCACCACTAGAGGGATTGAAATTCTTCATGGGAATTCCTCTGTCTGCCAAGTAACTGCACTGAGCAGCCAGCATGCCCAAACTTTGCCACAGTTTTGCTGGACAGCAATGGCCTTGACAAAGCAGTGTCCTGACTTACTAGAATGAAAACAGAAACCAAACCTTCAGTATTTCCTGGATCAGTTAGTTGTCTGTTGATGCCACATCTTGATGCCTGTTAGCTTTTAGGGCTTAGTTTGTCACCTCACTACACCACTTGAGAAGGCAGCTGCGTTCTCACAGTTCAACTTCCTGCAGTCCTTTTGGGCTTCAAAAACTGGCTGTGGCGGGCACTGTGGGTTATGGGCTATACTTTGAGTATACCCCTTGTTCGGGTTTTTATACCCAACCCTTGTTTGGGTTTTAATAGATAACGGGTCTGGATGAAAGCTGCAGCCCATTTTAAAAAGGTCTATCTTGGTTATATTAATGGAATTTGCACCATGATCTTGCAGACAAATCTACTTTTTGCTATTTAAAAAACCCCACAGGGGCTACTCCTGTCTAGAATGAAACTGAAGGCTTTTAAGCTCATTAACACACTTCGAAGTAAAGGAACCAGAAACTGGAGGGGGAAAGAGAGGAAGAAAAATCACCTGTAGTTAGCAGGGAAAGGGATTTTTAACAATATATAAAACTGAAGGCTGAAAACACCACTGAAAATTACCTGTGCTAGTGATTATATAAATCACATCAGTGTCTTGTAGAAAGCACCTGGTACCCTGAATGTGTCCTGCATGCTTTCAGCTAAGAAGCTGAAAATCAAGATGAGCTTCTACCATCTGCTTGAAATACTCCTTGAGATATATATAGAAGTTATAGAAGCTGATTGGCAGATATGCCTAATTAATAAGTAAAATTAATTAGCACTTGCTAATGCTTTGAAGTTTGCAGGCTTTGGCTGCCTGGTGTCACTGCAGTGGTGCACAGAAGTGCTTCATGATTACTTTTCCCTGATGTTCCTGACTGTTACAGTGAGAAATAAAGAATAACAGCCCATCAGGTTACTCCTCTCGCAAGCTATGCATCGAATGTGGCAGGCTGTTCAGAGCAGGGCCTTAACCTGGTGTAACAGCACATTATCAACTCAAGCAGAGGATGTAATAGAATGAATTATCATGGAAATTAGTATGAGCCCTTGCGTTTATCTAATGCAATGTAATAGATCCTCTATCGAGTATTTATCATAAAAAATGGAGTATCTAGATGTGTCACAGACCCACAAAATAATTTAGGTTAAAAAGGATCTCCAGAGGACATCAGTCTAACTCCTTCAAAGCGTGTCTGTTTACATCAGATTGCTTAGTATCCAGCTGAGTCTCTGAACACAACTCCAAGGACAGAGATTCCACAACCTCCTTGGGCAAGCTGTTCCAGCTTCGACCACTGCCACTGTTAAAATAAACCAAAATACTAAATTCAGAACCCTCTTTCCTACATAAATAGCGCCTTTGGCCAGTCTCGCTCCATCTGGTGAGAATCTCCGTGTTTGGGGATCCCTGTGCTCCAGGTGCGTCCCGCAGGTACCGAGCTGCTGCTGCGCTTTGCCCGGGCGCGTCAGCCCGCGGTTCCTGCCTCTCGTGTCTCTCTTACGGGTGTAAAAACCAGCGCAGAGCTCGGACAAGTAAAACGCGCACTCGACATCTGAAGGATCTTCTTTCTTGCCTCTTACAAATAAAACAGCGCGCACTGAGGCCCCGATGCGTGGCTGCGGCGCCGCCCCGCCCGCGCTGGTGCTGCTCCTGGCAGGCACGAATGACCCTCCCAACCTGCTCGCAGCTCTTGCCCCCGAGGCAGTGCTGGAATAGAAGCCGCTCGTTTCGGAGCCAGGGCTGCACAGGGATTTACTCCGGAGCGTCCCCGGCTCCCGACGCCATGACCGCGCCCCAGCCGCAGGCTTTGCCCGGCTCCAACATGGCCGCCCCGGCCTTCCGCCCGGCCTCCCCTTTGCCCGGTTCCAAGATGGCGGAACCATTCCCGCGGGTGCCTTACCCGCGCTCCCGCCCCTTCCCCGCCCCTCCTGCGCGCGCGCGGCTCCGACCTCACTTCCGCTTGTGCAGCAGCCATTTTGTCTTTCCGCCACCGCTGCTGCCCGAGCTTCTCCCTCCCTCCTGCCGCCGCGGGCCGCGACACTCCAGTTCCCCCCCGGGCGCGGCTCCCGCCGGGCCGGGGCCGATCCCGACCCCGCTCCCCTTATCCTGGGAGGCTCCTCCGCAGCCCCGGCGCGGCTCTGAGGGCGCGGGCAAGGCTCCCGTGCCCCCGCCGCGCCATGTCCAGCGAGGAGAGCTACCTGGCCATCCTGCGGTACCTGACGAACGAGCGGGAGCCGTACGCGCCGGGCACGGAGGGCAACGCCAAGCGGAAGATCCGCAAGGCCGCCGCCTGCTACGTGGTGCGCGGCGGCACTCTGTACTACCAGCGGCGGCAGCGCGACCAGCAGCGCTTCGCCGAGCTGGAGGTGGTGCTGCAGGCCGAGCGCCGCGCCCGCCTCATCCGCGCCGCGCACCTGGCGCCCGACGGCGCGCACCGCACCCGGCTGCAGACCTGGCAGGGGCTCTCGCAGAAGTACTGGTGGAGAGGTGAGCGCCGCGGGCGGGGCCGGCAGCTGGGGCACGGAGCCACAGAACCGCGGTCGGAAGGGACCGCAGTGGGTCATCTGGTCCAGCCTCCCGGCTCAGGCAGGGTCATGCCAGAGCACATAGCACAGGACTGCGTCCAGACGGTTCCTGAATATCTCCATTGGTGGAGACTCCGCAACCTCTCTGGGCAGCCTGTTCCAGTGCACGGTTACGTTTACAATTTTTCCTCGTGTTCACGTGGAGCTTCCCGTGCATCAGTTTCTGCTCATTGCCTCTTGTCCTATTGCTTGGCACTACCGGGATCTTGCTCCATCCTCCTGACACCATCTGTTTAGATATTTATACATGTTAATGCGCTCCCCTCTCAGTCGTCTCAAGGCTGACCGGGCCCAGTTCCCTCAGCCTGTCCTTGTAAAAAAGATGATTCAGTCCCTTAATCATCTTCGTTGCCCTCCGCTGGACCTGCTCCATGAGTTCCCTGTCTCCTTTGTACTAAAGGGATGTCCGTATGCCCTCCCTGGCGGGACCAGGAGGGAACTGTCGCGTGCTGAGTGACCAGTGCCTTTAAACGCCACCTCGAAGCACGTGGTCTGTGGGCAGTGACATTGTGTCACAGCCCGAGAGGCAGGGCTCGCTCTGCACAGTACACCTCGGTCAGCAAATTGTCCAGGGCTTCTTACCTGGTAGTGGTACCTTGAGTATATGGAAACACGGAGTACGACTGTCCCCTCCAGGTCTTGCACACAGCCTGCTTAAGACAGTGACATCTCCACCTGTGCCCCTGGTACAGGGTGATAATCCATTCCACGGGAACCAGGTTAGCTTTGGACCTCATCTGTGCATGTGATGGTGTTCAAGTACTACAGCTGCCAGGGGTGGTTGGCAGTCCTGGCACTCGTTGTTATATTTGTCTCTTTCTTTCAATGGAAAAAGAGACAAATACATGTTTTTAATATTTTTTTTTTCTTCTTGAAAAGACCAGACTGTTTCTCGTCTGCGTCCTGAGTGATATCACAGCTGTTACAAATGGTGGTGCATGAACAGCAGTAATTCCCAATTGGGACCTTCTTTTGGCTGAGGGAATGACTTAATACCTTGTTCCCTGTGGATTCGGTGTTCTACTTTTAGTGCTAGGTATCCATTAAACAAATAGCCTGCTTTTCCCTTGCTGTGGGCCCACTGTGTGTCTGTGTTGCTTCTCTTGTTCTGCTTTCTTCATCCATCAGCAAGTCTGTCATTTCAGCTTTAGTTTTCCCTATTTTCAGTTGGAGGGGTTTTGCTCTAGCTGCAGTCCATCTCTCCAGTCCAGATCTCATTGACTTGAGGATCCTTTCATGTGAGAAAGGATTTGGCATCTCAAAGCTGATATATCCATTCTGGATCATGGTTTCCTTGCCTTTAACTGCATTCTCATTGTCTGCCCAGCATTGGACTGTTCTGGCATCTACTCTCAACCTGTGCTGGAAACTTCATCCGTGGGCCTCAGCGTAGCTTCCATTCATCAGGAGAGAGCATTCTGTTTCTTTTGATCTTACTGGTCACCTTTGTTTGCACACTCTATATTCTCTTACTTCTCTTGCACTGAGAATACTGAAATTCATTCCATGCTTTCAGTTCATTCCATACTTTCAGTTCGAGTATTACGTTTCTTACCTGTGTCTCCTTTAAAACAATGTTTCCCCTGCCATTACAGTACTTTTTGGCTGCTAGTGGACAGCAGCTTTGGCCCAGCTGTCATCCTGAGATGGGCATCAGCTTGGTGTGTGTCTGTTCTGTAACTGCAAGGCAGTGGGCTGGAGAATGGCTCAGGGGCAAGGGAGGGTGTTAGAGATGTGATTTGAAGGCCAGAGACCTCCTGTCTGATTTCAGATGAAATCAAGGCAATGTAAGAATGTTGAAATGGGCATGAATGTCTTAGGTTGCCTCAAGTCTGTGTTTTCCTGTTCCTTACAGAGATATGTATGTAATGACTGTGCACGTCATGCTCTGAGAAGGTCTAAGTCTGTGTCAGCAAAGCTTTTGAGCTGTGCTGGATTTTGAACCACAGAGGCCCAGCTGCTATGTATGCTTTTATATTGTCCTAGTGAAGAAAATGAATTTGGGTTGAAAGCCAAGCATGGAAAATGCCTTGATATCTAGAAGAGGACCCTGGGCTTAGGACCTGTTGAGTATCTAAAGTTATTTACAGAATCACAGAATATGCTGAGTTGAAGGGGGATTCGCAAGGATCATCAAATACAGCTCCTGGCCCTGCACAGGACACCACAAGAGTCATCCCCAAGAGCATTGTCCAAACACTTCTTGAGCTCTGTCAGGCTGGTGCTGTGACCACTTCCCTGAGAGGCCTGTTCAGTGCCTGACCAACTTCTGGGGGAAGAACCTTTTCCTGATATCCCACCTAAACATACCCTGACACAAATTCAGGCCGTTTCCTCGGGTTCTGTCATTTATATTTGGTTACACTGGTTAAAGTACTGGTGGGAAATTGATTTATTTAAATTCCAAATTTAAATCAGTGTTAATAATACATATCAATGTCACTGCCTGTAGCACAGCTGATCCTAATTTTACAAAAACCCTTGAGTGAGCCTTCCAATTCTCATCCTCTTCAGTAAGAACAAGCCATTTGTGTGGGCTAAATGCAGGATTATGTTACAGCTTTCATTACCTTGGGATTATTAGGCTAAATGTCTAAATACCATTTTTTTTTCCTCGCCTTAAAAATCTTTCCAGGAGGGTTTGCTTGACATAGTGACATTCTTAATGTTCTATCTCAAATTACCAGTAATGACATACAGTATCATGCAAATGCTGTGAGAGGGAAAGTGTAGGTAACTGACTTAATTTTTCTTGGTTGGTATGTAATATTTTTGATTATTAATTATCAATGTTTTGCTAATCACCTACATATTTAGTTATGTGTTTAAAGTAAATTGAATTAAGATTAGAAGCCTAATCAAGCTCCATTAATTTTTCTTAGGTATTCTTAAGCAGGTTAAAGATTACATTAAAGAATGCAGCAAGTGCCAGGAAAAGCTAGATCGCTCTAGATCTCTCTCAGATCCTTCTGAAATGCTGGAGGAGCTAGGGCTGGATGCAAAATCTCATGAAGACAGTAATGAAACAGATGATGAATTGAGTAACACAGCATCAATCCCAGCTGCATCCCCAAAGCCTGTGAAGAAGAAGCCAATAGCAAAGCACGAGCTTGTGTTTGTAAGTACCATTGTTCACATCTGAATGGATTTGCATTGTCTGTTACTTCATTCTTGGTCATGTACTTATTTTCCATTATTGTGATAATCTTACAATAATAAGACAATGTACATTTTGTCAAAGATATTGAATATGTGGAAATGGGTTACTGGTATACATGTAATGAAATTAGTTATGGTACATCGTTGTTGTAAATAAAATCACCCTGCTTATTACGCATATAGAATCTAAGATTAAATGAATGGCAAAAGTGCCAGTAATGAAACATCCCGTACGAGATTCTTATGGTCTCTGTATCTGTTCCTTAATAAACAATGCTGTATTGTTATATAAAATTCTTGTTCATAACTGCAGGCTCACATGCATGTAAAAACACTTGAATTTAGAAACTGTTTCAAACTGTAGCATAGAAAAATACAGTCAAAGAACTGTTTGAATGTGTCTTCCCATTTTTCCAGTTGTCTGTTGTAACTGTGTTTGGAGGGAGGGTGAAACTTAAAGAGAGAAAAACAGTAGTAAAGTTAAGCTGTATATTCTACAGGCTTGAACTGATTGTATGGTTGCAGAAGATAATCCTTTTCTGTGTTTCAGTGTGAATGCTTAAAAAGGCAAAATCTAAATGTAATGAAGTTCTCATAATGTTGTTTATGACAGGTTGACAGTAAGGGCCTTGTGAAGCAGTCATCTTCCAAACATTGTCTGTCAGTCTTAAACCAGCTGAATCAGCAGAGGCTTTCCAATCAGTTCTGTGATGTGACTTTGCTGATTGAAGGAGAGGAGTACAAAGCTCACAAATCTGTCTTGGCAGCCAACAGCGAGTACTTCCGAGAGCTCTTCATTGAAAAGGGAGCTGTCACTAGTCATGAAGCTGTAGTGGATCTGTCAGGTGAATTGTTGTGGGTTTCAAAGCTAGAAATCATAATATCCTAAGTAAGGTGTACAGTATTTAATTCAGTCTTTTTTGAGTCTTGAAGACAACCAAATTTTTTGTCTTGCTTTTTTCTCTCTTTTAATCTAAAAGTATTTTGTGTGGATCTTAATGCAAAAGTGGTCACTCTGATTTTGCCTAATATGATTTTCCATGGTCTGTGGTATTTAATCTTAAAATTTCTGAGAAGCTTTTGGTGGATTTTTACCTTGTTTAGTCATGTTCCCTCCTTGTATTAGTCACAAATGTTAAAAAGGGAACAAAATCCAATGCTTGAATACATCAAGCGGGGATGTTGACAAGCTGCTTGGAGAGCTGTTTAGTTTAATGAATGCTAAATTGCTTCTTAGTTCTGTGAAGCAGAATCATACATGTCTGCTTATTTCTCAGACTGGTACATGAAAGATAGGAGACAATTCTAAAATAAATGTTTTAAAAATAGCTTTGTAGTGATGAAGAATACTGTACAGATCATATGCCTTCTGCATTGCTTTCTCATTTATTAACTGTCTCTGCATAAACAATAGACATGCATGAACAATAGTTTTCCAATAGGATGGTCCGGAAGGCTCCCTGCATTAAATATTTGATTTATTATTTATGCAACTGTGGAAAATTATACCAAGTTCTTATATTTAAGCAGTTCTATCTATATATCCGTATCTTTATTGTTTTCAATAGCTACTTTCTTGTCTTATTTCTCTGCCACATCACTTATTACTTAAGACCTGAGTGCTTTCTGAATGTAGCAGGTCCAGAAAGACTTTGGTTAAATTCATCTGCTCCAAAAGTATTGTGGCTCTCCCAGCACCTTGGAATATTCCTCATAGAATTTTATTGGGAAACTACCTGAGTTCTACTTAGTTATTGCAAAAGTTGTCTGAGCTTGCTTACACGTAGAAACTACGTGAGGAGGAAGCTTTACTGTAAATGCCAGCTGAGTCCCAGCGAAGGGCTCCAGTGTTATTTCCAAGTGTGTTGTGGTCTAAATTTCAGACTTAACTGTATCAAAGGTGAACTGTTGAATTCATCATGGGATATATTGATGTAATTTCAGGTCCTCAGTGTTTGCTCTAATATCTTGTTTTATTCCTGGTAGGTTTCTGCAAGTCCAGTTTCCTGCCTTTATTGGAATTTGCTTATACTTCAGAATTAACATTTGACTTCTGTAGTATGGCGGAAGTGGCCATGCTCGCTCGGCATCTCTTCATGTCAGAGGTCCTGGAAATCTGTGAGAATGTGCACAAACAGATGGAAGAGAAACAAATTACAGTGTACCAAAAGGGAGATATTCAAACAGTAGAGTCAACACAAAATCTACCAGAGCAGGCTGAAGTGGAGATGCAGCTTGTGGATGGTGCTGGGCAACCTAAACTCACAGCCATTGAAGTGCCAGTAGCTGTGAATGGAGCTCCTTCCTCTGCTGGGACAGAGGAGGCAGCAGCACCCCAGCCTGACCTCCTGCACCCAGAGCCTCTGGAGGCCACTGCAGGTGGTCCTTCCAAGCCTGTGGAACAGTGCGAACCAACTGAAAATTACATCAAGATCCAGCTGGTGGAGAGCATTTCAAACAGCATCTACAGCAGACACAGCGCTGAGCCATCAGCTGTGGAAGTCGTGGACGCACAGACTCAGAGGGAAGCTGAGACAGTTAAAAATGAAAGTGATAAAGCACATGTGGACTCTGCTTCAGAAGGCTCCTCAGAGACACTCAAGCAAGAAAGCAATGAGCAGAGCAGCTCTGTTTCCCAGCCAGAAAGCCTTGCTTCCAGCCAGGATGATACTTACAAAAGCAAGCTTCGCCAGCGTTCAGTCAGTGAGGGGGGATACATCAGACTGCATAAAGGAATTGAAAAAAAACTGCAGAATAGAAAGACAAATCCTAAATCTGCAGTGCAGCAGGTATTCTGTCTGTCATTAGACCTGTAGTTACCAAAGTAACTTCTAAGTTGTGACAGTTGTGTAAACAAAACCCCAAAAGCAGTGACTTGGCATCAGTATTCCTTCCATATTGAAGGTCTTTAGAATGCTCAGTGACCACAGCCTAGGCTGAATATCTTCTCACAGCTTGTTATGGTTGGAAGTTGTATCATCTCCACAAAATTCTTAATGATCTGTGAATTTAATTGAGCTAGCTCATGTGTATGGCAGTCATAGATGCACATATTTATCTATTAGAGAAGTGAGATCCTACATTTATTCAGACTTGAAAGCAGCATTGGGAATGAAAAGTTTTACATCCCACGTGGATCTTGAGATGTAGTCGAGTCACAATAATGCAGTCCTGCTACCTTCAGATCGGGGTCAGTTAAGAGGTTCAAAGAGCCCTGGTGTTAAAAACTCTAGCACTTGAACATACTAAATGTGTAGTAATTGAGCAAGTTCCAGTTACAATTTTTTTTTATGAAACAGTCATATTACTCTTTCCCCTTTGAGAGCCTTTCCTCTTTTAGTGCCAATGGGTAGTTGACATTCATCTCACTGGGCATTCATGCCTTTAGTTTGTGACAGAGTGCACTTCACTGCATGTTGGCAAAGTCTTCTGAAGAACTGTTGATTTCCAGAGGAGTCCTGAGAGTTTTGCATACTAGAGCCACCAGTCCCACACCTAGGGGAATAATTTGTTATCATTACAACACCTTCCTTGATAGAAACTGTAGCATTAGTTTGTTTTTACAGATGGACAGCTTAAAGACCAGATGTTAAAACTAGCACAGTCAGAATACTTGAGCAACCTATTTATGCTGGTTGGGGAGTGCTGTGGTTTTGTTCTGTTTTGGAAGGGAGAATATTTACCTTTGGAAATAGTTCCTTTTAATTTATTTTGCAATTTTTAAATCCAGCTCCTTGACAGATGAGGTCCACAGATCTATGGAAAAAAGAAATTGGTTTAGATGATTGCTCAGGATTGGACTCAGGAATAGGTTTCTGCTTTCCTAACTTATTTTGTGGCTTTTAGTGTTTTGTTTCATGCATCCCTCAACTTCCCCTGATGGCATGGGATGTCATATAAGCATCGGGAAGGAGACACACTCCTGAGTTCCCAGTTTTGGTGCTGGGAGAGTAACAAGAAAGAGATTGCAGGAAAAATGCTGCTGATTTACATTACAGTACTTGCACCTGGCATGGAGATACTGGGGATGAGGTGTGCTTTTTAGAAATTAATTATTTTCCTAGCTCTTACTAATCGTATACTGAACAGAATTATTTTTGTGGCTTCACAATTTAGCCAAGTTTGCATAAGTTTTCAGAGCAACAGGAAAATTTTAAAAAATACATTAAAAAGTTTTTTTCTGTGTTGAGTTTCAGTTTGGTTTTCAGAGGCATGGAAGTGCTGGCATGTTTTCAAAAACTGCTAGATACCTCACTTGTTGGGAGAACAGGATGAAGAAATGGGGATGCTTGTACTTCCTTCCCTTCCCTTCTCAGAAACCCAAAGGGGACACAGGATACAGGACATTTCAACCTGATCACTTAAAATTTGGCTTTCAAAGAATTTGGCAGCAAGTTTCTACAAAGGAAGATGAGATTATCAGCTCCAGGTGGCACTGCCAATACCACCTAAAAAAAACCCACTAGTGCTTTTTTCCTAGATCAAAAATCTCTAGGAAAGCTGAAATGCTCTTAACTTGATAGAAACCGTGACTGGCAGTACTCTGTGATTCTTCTGTAACTCTCCCTTAGCTGTCACTTAGAGAGATACTCAGGTTGTCCCTCAACTGGTGAGTCACTGTGTGACCATCATCATAATGTTTATGGTTTTAAAACAAGACTGGTTTTTCACTCACCTTGAGATCTGTAGTTCTGTAGTGAACTGAAACAAGGTAACTTTCTAACAACTAAGTCAGCTGAGCAAAATTAAGAGGTATTACAGTAGCACAGAAACATCAGCTTTTAATACAAGTTTTCAGACAGAGTATGACGTACAGTGCAGTAAAATTCATTCAGAGGTTCTGTTTTTCCCACTTAGGTTGCCATGAAGCTGGTACAAAGAGGGAAAAAAATGAAACAGCCCAAAAGAGAGGCCACGGAAAATAACGAAGTGGAAGCTCAGCACAAATGCACTGAGTGTGGAATGGTGTTCCAGCGGCGCTATGCACTTATAATGCACACACTGAAACATGAAAGATCTAAAGAATATAAATGCCCAGTAAGTTGAGGAGTTGGGGGTTTTTTTGTTTGTAAACCTTCCTCTTTATGGAAATTAATTCAGTAATGATATTAATAATTATTTTTTCTTGTTTTTTTTGGTAGACGTATTTATTTTCCTTACAGATTTCAGAGTTGGATACAGCCTTGACTTGGATGGGGTGAGGTAGAGTGGGGTGCAGCCACTTGGCCTGACAGTAGTGTGTGACTTGCTGCTCAAGAGAGTGATATGCTTTTAACCCTGCCAGTAAATTTGTGTTTCTATTAGACTGGAAGTTAGTGTCACTGGGAAGTGATCAGTGGTTCTGTCAGTAGCCATAAAATAAAAGTTTACAATTATTCATTAACCTGAGACAAAACGGCTGCTGGAGTCAGGTTATAGATGTAACTAATCGTATTACTGTACTTAAAACATTTGAGTACTTGTATTTTTTTTTAATAATTCTGAGTGTTGCATGCAAAGTAAAGCTGTAATATTTTCTGTCCCAGTTGTGTAAGAAAGAATTCCAGTACGGTGCCTCGCTGCGCGCCCATCTGGTGCGGCACACGCGGAAGACGGAAGCCAGCGCTGCAGCTCCCGGCGCCGAGGGGGCAGGCGCGTCCTCGGTGAAGGGGAGAACCAAGCGCGAGTTCGTGTGTGACATCTGTGGGAGAACTCTGCCTAAGCTCTATTCTCTCAGAATACATATGCTGAAACATACAGGTGTCAAACCCCATGCGTGCAAGGTAAAAGTCCTTTTGTCTCTAATCGGATTAGTAATGTTCTGTATTACCAGTATTTTGGTACTGATGCTCTGCCCTAAAATTTTTGTTAATTTTGGTCACTTCAAAATAGGGAAAACTACTGCAGCATTCATGATGAAATTGCTTGCAGTCCAAGAATGACAAAACTAGAATGGATTTGAGTTGTGCAAGTTCGTATTCTTGTGTCTAGAAGAATGTCTTTCTTCAGTTATTCTTTTTTTAACAGACCAGTTGTGTCACTGGTGCAAAATCACAGGCTTGGCCATCCTAGTTCCCAAGAAATACATGAGATTTTGTTCTGTTTGAAGTTAAATACCTATTTCACAATAAGTTTTGTTTGCCCTATTCTACCACCTACGAATTTTTTTAGGTTTGTGGAAAGACCTTTACATATAAGCACGGATTAAAAATGCACTTAGCTCTCCATGAAGTACAGAAACAGTTTAAGTGTGACTTGTGTGAAAAGTCTTTTGTCACAAAAAGAAGTCTTCAGGAACACATGAGCATTCATACAGGTACGTGATGAGAAAGGGAATCCTTTTCCTTTGCTTGGCTGTTGTACGCTGCTGAACTTTAACGTTGTTCTTCAGTGTCAAAGGAACTGTTGAAAAAATAAGTGGTAGTTTTTTCTTCTGGTCAGGCAGCTGAGATAGAGGTAAGTAATCTTTTTCTAGGGCTGTTTTACCATAGTTCAATGTTATTATGCAAAAGTTCTATACAAGAACAGGAAATTGTGGTTGGTCTGTTCCTGTGGTTTTATGTACGTATTTAATGCTTGTGTAATGTCAATACAACAAAAAATAGGCAACAGTCTGGAATGTTCTAGAGCACTTAATCTTCCAGCCTGTCCTTTTAGAGGAAAACATGCTAAATGAAATCTCTCAGAATCTTGACATACATTTTACAAGATTTCTTGTACTAATACTGACATTTTATAAAGCCTGGTGTCTTGAAAGATCTTAGCAAGTGAAAGACGACAATATAATAATTTAATGCAAGCAGAGTTTTAAAATTGTAATGTTTGAAGGTTGTCTGTTTTTCTGGTTTTCTGGGCTGGGCAGAATCAAGAGAGGAACTCAGGACAATTTGTTCCTGAAATTAAGAAATTTATATTATTAGTTATCACTCCTGTGTTGATGAAATGGAGCAGAAACTTTTAAGGTGTTTTTCCACAAATGCGAGATATAAGCAATAATCCATAAGCAGTGTTGTGTTGCTGAAGAAGTTCCATAAGACATAAACACAGGCAGTTGTGGGGTTTTTTCACACAAGAGGGCAGTTTTTTTAGGCTGCTCACTTTTCCTGGCTAAATCATAGTTGCAGTGGTGTACCTATGTTTAAAAACATAGAATAAAGTAGTTTAGAGTTGCTACTCCCCCCTTTGTGTATTATTACATTAGCACATACAAAATAGGCTTAAAAATTCCATCAGTGTGTAATTAAACCAACTTCTCTTTGTAGTGCTGCTCTGATTACTTAAGATAAATTATATATAGGTTAAAAACCTATTTCACAAAGCACTCTGGAGAAGTGGAGGCCTGGCTTGGTAACATACTTTGTTTTGTTTTTGCCAGGAGAATCCAAATATCTTTGCTCCATCTGCGGAAAATCTTTCCACAGGGCATCAGGACTCAGTAAACACATAAAGAAACATCAGCCAAAGCCTGAAGTTCGTGGATATCAGTGCACTCAGTAAGTCAGGTGATGGGTGGTTTTGGTGGGCTTGTTTTCTTAGCATGAATGATCCTAGTAATTTTCAAGATTAAAAGCAGCTCCTTGTTTAAAAGGATAAAACTGTTCCACTGGCCTGGGATAAGACTTAAAAAGCATGAGAATAAAAAATGCATTTTTGCAAATACATGTCCTGGAGAGCAAAAGGCTGGTATTAAACTGTTACCTCGCACTAGTTTCATGCAGCTGTTCTCTAATGACTGCACTGCAATTGGTGCTGTAATCAGTAGCTGTGTGGGTTTACAGCTTTTTTGTAGGCCAGATAAAAGAGTGTAAGCTTGTCAGAGGCTAAGGGCCTTCAGCCTGGTTTTGCCCTCTTTTAGTGTGACAACTGATTTCAGTTTGATTTGAAGATGTCCTGTAGGGTCTGCGGTGTCCTGCACTTGTGTGCGTTTCAGTACATGCTGTGATGAGTAAATAGTTGCACAGGATAGTCACAAACTGAGACTCACTGACTGTTTCAGTTCTCTTGATTGTAAAATATATATGACCACTTAAATATTGCAATAAATAGCATTTATTTTTATTGTTAATGGCATTTATTATTATTTAAATAATAGCATTGTGGACTTCAGCTAAGTAGAAACTGTAACTGGAAAGTGTATTGTTAGCTCATTAACAAAACATGGATACTTTTCCCCTGACCGAGAAGACTGTAGGGAACCTTTCAAGTGCCCTGAGAAGGACAAATAATGCTTCATTTTGGAACTCACAATGAGGTCCCTGGGAAGCTCTGTCAGATACTAAGAGGAGTGGTACAGTTTATATGATTGCCTGTAGCAACTTAAGGTTTTAAAGAAATTTATAATCTAAAGAATTGTTTAAAGTATCTCAGTGCAGCTGCATGCTACCAAAAATAATATTTTCTAAATTATAAAAGCTTACTTCAGTTCTGTCAGCAATGGTTTTATTTAGTGATTTTTAATGCTAAAAGTATGAATTCTACAAGTACAAGGAACAGAGCTAATAGGGTGCACAGATACTGTTTCATGAAACATACTAGGGAAGTCAATTTTAGTTTTGAAGGTGAAGTATATTTATAAAACAAAATTTTTTTACTCAAGGCAGTAGAGCCATGGATGCAAGAGATCACCTTGACAGAGAAGATATTTTGACTCCCTAGCTTCTTCAAAACAGACACAGTCCTTGTTGCTTCTACAGCAAAGGTCTCTACTAAGGATATAATTCATGCTGTCACAAGTGGTTTAGAGAGCTTCACTAAGCAATATCCAGACTTCATGTTTTAAGTTTGGTGGCTTGGAAACCTCCCTGTCAGGCTTTAGTCTGAATTTCCAGCCCAGTTGTGCGAAGCTGACCATGAGCTGTTTTCCTAAAATGTTCGTGGAAGTCTTGCCCTGAAGTATGTGTTTGATTAAGTTGCAGTCATGCGTGACAATGTTTGAGGGTGGTGGTTGCTTGAGTCTTTTACTTCTCTAATTGCTTTTCCAAATACACGATCCTTGAGGAGAGAGCACCAAGTGCCAACTCCATTCAACCCCTGAGGGGTCTTCATGATAATTTTTGATGTGGATGTGCAAACCGAGGATCCCTGAGAGCCCCATTTGAACTGGAGCAGTCACATTTTCCAGCCTAGGAGGAGGAGGTTTTTTGGGTGGTTCAAGGACTGTTACCCTTTTTTTTTGCTTTTTTTCCTCAAAAGCAGAGAAGTCTTTTTTGCTCTCTAGAATGCCCATTATTCAGGCAATGTAATATTAAATGTTTTGTTCCTGTATGGAAGCTTTTTTCATTTTCAGATTCCACTGGATGTTGTGAATTCTGAGATGCCCTCATTCCAGTGGTTGATCATCTGTAGAAGTTTAATCCTCCACCTTTGCTTGCTGGCGTTGCTCTCCCTGTGTCCTTTCTCAAGTCATGCAGCTGTATGATGTTACATGAGGAAGAGAGAGAGATGAGCAGCAGAATTTCTTTCAAAGAAAGTAGTTTAATCGTGTTTTTGATTAAACCAAA
Organism: Oreocharis arfaki; assembly: GCA_013398015.1. Taxonomy (NCBI): domain Eukaryota; kingdom Metazoa; phylum Chordata; class Aves; order Passeriformes; family Paramythiidae; genus Oreocharis; species Oreocharis arfaki. Next base: position 232,164 of record VZRR01001189.1, on the reverse strand, counting down.
CTCTGTAGTTTTCAGACCAGCAGGAGCTGTATAGTCATACTATGGCAGAGTATAAATGAAGGAAAACCATGAGTTTTCCTGGGTTGTGTACAAGCCGCAAGCTAAAGAATGAGTATCACTACTTTCAGATGCCTTCTTGAAGGATTATGAATTTGGGTTTTTTAATTTTTAAAAAAACCTTACATTTGAGCATTAAAAACAAAAAAATCCAGTTAGATAACTGTGTCAGTCCTCTTTGGTCAAGGGAAGAAGCAGCTGTTGCTGTCCTCGTATGTTCATATGTTATAATACAAATTTCTGATGTCTCCCAATGGGTTTGCCTTTGATTATTCTCCATTAAAATAGCAGAAAGAGTATAGTTACTCATAACAGACAAAACAGTTTCAGAGGTCCTGAAGTTTTATTCCAGGTTTTCAAATAAGCTGCTGTTCTTTTTAATTCTTCCTAGTTTAGAATGGGATTGTGCTTTAAATAAATACTGATGATGCAGTAGGTATTCTCAGACAGTTGCCATTAAAGTAGAGGGTCCCAGTGCCTTTGAAATCAGTGCCCTTTTTGAATGGGATGCTAAAACATTCACTGTTACAGGTGTGACAAGAGTTTCTATGAAGCTCGGGATCTTCGGCAGCATATGAATAAACATTTAGGTGTGAAGCCATTTCAGTGTCAGTTCTGTGGAAAATGTTACAGCTGGAAGAAAGACTGGTATTCTCATGTAAAGTCTCATTCTGTCACAGACCCTTACAGGTAAGAGGAAGTTAATTTAATGACTGAAACATACCAATCAAAGTGAGGTTATACAGATCCCCAGCCAGTCAACAAGGAGCTGCCTAGTCTACCTTTAAAGTACCAATGGATTGATGGTGACTGGGGTCTTGAGTACTTGAGAGTGGGTGGGTGACTTTAAATACTGTGGATTAGCTGCTGACCTGGGACACAGTCCTGGAACTAAAACATGATGTTGTAAGAGGATAAATACAATCAATTAAGTTAGAAATGTATGTTTTCTCATTTCTCTAGAAGGGTAAGTGGAAGCTTTGTGGCTGTGGATAAGAGAAAATGTAGTTCAGTCCAACAATATTACTTCTAATTGTGGAACTACTTGCCATATAAGACAGTATTCCCATTAAACTTTGCCTACCATAATTAAAATGCATTTTGGCTTAAAAGATGTAAGTGTGCAATAATGGGTTTAATAGATTTCTCACTTAACACATTTTAGGTGTAACGTATGTGGGAAAGAGTTTTATGAGAAAGCTTTGTTCAGAAGACATGTAAAGAAAGCCACACATGGTAAAAAAGGAAGAGCAAAACAAAATCTGGAACGAGTTTGTGAGCATTGTGGAAGAAAATTTACACAACTCCGGGAATACAGGAGACACATGAACAATCATGAAGGTATGTAGAACACAACTAGTTATGACATCCCTCAACCCCTAAAAACACGATGTGCAAAGGGGTAATTGTTTCTTTGAGTCTGCATGTGTCCTGTCTGGCAAGACATGGAGGAGTTTTTACAGATTCTCCAGTTAGTATTATGTGAGTCCTGCTTCTGTACCTTGCTACCAGTGATTACAAGAGGTTTCTGTTTGGGGTCTTTCTAAAACTCCAGTCACGCATAGGGACTGTGCCAGTTTGTCCTCAGAACCTGAACAGAAGAGGAACTTCTTTACAAGTGATTAGGAGGGGTAAAACATTCTCCATTTTCAAAGGTACACGCAGTCAACAAAGTACTCTTCAGATAGGAGAATGACTGGCCTAAATTAAAAAAAAAACAAAAGGACCTATGTTGGAAATTGATCAACCTCTTGATTTATAACAAGTGGTAAACTATACGATGTTTGGGGAAAATATGAAAACATTTAATTTTTTTTTTTTTAAGTACATGCATTTTTGCTTTAGATGAAGTATGAATTTGATTTTTGAGTATTTGGTTCTTCCAGCTGTTTTGGTAGTCTATATATTTTCCTGTCTTGGGGCAAAACCCACTTTTTTTTGAAGTGTGTCTCCTTTTAAAGAGCTCTTATGAGTAAATCTGACAGCTGTCTAACTATTGAAATAGAGATTTTGTGTTTGTTTCTAAGTGGAGAAAGTGTCCTGTAGTAGGCACTCAGCCTAAATCTACAGTCACTGTCACAGAGAAACAGCTAGTAGTGAGATGGTGTTTGTCACCACCCACACTCCCCATTAGATATTACAGACCACCAAACTCAGATGTTATGAGGGAAAATAAGATTATACAAACGTCAGGTGCTGTATTTGAACATATGGAGTGTGGAAGAGGAGGGGTAAAGCTGTAAGTGTACAGAAGGATTTACAAAAATAAAGGGCGACTAGAAATGTAAGTGACAAATTCTGTGCAGTAAAACATGGCTTCAGAAAGGCATCACCAGCAAAAAAAAAAGTTAGAATTCCATTAAGCATTGTGCACTTAAAATAAGGAAGAAACCATTAAAAGGAATCTGGAAAAGTTTTTAGAAGTACAGTGTTGGATTGGGCTGGGCACTGGTGGAAAATCTCACCATTGAATGCGTTACGCTTGCATTGCATTGTTACGCAGAAAGGGTGACCGGGATCTCTTTCTTACACGGCGGAAGTCCCAGTACTGCTCTGTTCTTGCACACTGCTGTTGTCCCTGTCTCTGCTGACCCTGGCCCCGGGGTCTGCGTGAGCTCGGGGTCACCTTTGGTTGCCTTGCCCCGCGCAGGTGTGAAGCCGTTCGAGTGCCTGACGTGCGGCGTGGCCTGGGCGGACGCGCGCTCCCTGAAGCGCCACGTGCGGACGCACACCGGGGAGCGGCCCTACGTGTGCCCCGTGTGCAACGAGGCCTACATCGACGCGCGCACCCTGCGCAAGCACATGACCAAGTTCCACAGGGACTACATTCCCTGCAAAATCATGCTGGAGAAAGATACTCTTCAGTTTCACAACCAGGGCACGCAGGTGGAACATGCCATCAGCATTTTGGCGTCAGACATGCAGGAGCAAGAAACCGAGATCAGCTTTGGTGCTGGTGAGGGCGAGACTGTGGTAGTGACAGGAGAGACGCTCGAAGCCATCGAAGCCGTTGCAGCTACTGAGGAATGTACATCAGTCTCTACCCTTTCTGACCAAAGCATCATGCAAGTGGTAAATTACGTGTTGGCACAACAGCAAGGACAGAAAATGGCCGAAGTGTCACAGGCCATTGAAACTGTAGAAGTAGAAGTGGCCCATGTAACAACGACAGAGTCAATTTAGTATATGAGAGAGCAAGAAGGGTAAGGTTCTGTAATCTGTGAGAGCCAAGTATTTAACAGGTCACCTGAGGCTTTCAGTGATGCCTGTTTTCAAATGGTTAATCCTCAATACCTAATGTTGTGATGACAGAATACTGCACCATGCATTAGAGGGAAAAAAGTTCCAATACTCCAGTGTAGGCCAAGGCTTTGAAAGCTAAGATTTCTATACTGGTTATAAATTAAAAAAAAAAAATGTTTAAATAATGGATTTTTGTCATTGAGTAAGTATCATACTCTAACTTTGAAAAATTAAAAAGAAAAAAACATATAAAAAGGCTGCACTAAAAACTAGAAATGCACAGCTATTGGTAGCTTTTTTGTTTGTTTTAATGTGCATTTCATCAAGTTTGTGAGCAAATTACCTGCATTGGATTCTGTCTGTTTACTCCCAACACGAGGGAGGTGATAGGATGCTTTGCGTAGCGTGTGCTTCATGTGACATACAGAAAAACTGAAGCTTTTTTCTCTGGGCAAATGCACCATTGGCAGTTAGTGAATCCTGGTTCTGAAGAACTTATTTAAATTGCAGATGTGTGGGTGGCTGGTCCGGGGTTCAGCAAAATGCTGTGAAATGTTTTATGGATAATGGGCAGGGATTTGCTGAAGTCTGAGGAAGTGGTTCTCCAAGATGGTTGTGAATTTAAGTTGACCAGAGGACAGCCCACCACAGGGAGACTACTTAGAGAAGTAAACTCCCTTTCATTTGTGAGGGAGGAGGTTACACTGCAGCCTCTGTGCACAGCCACATTTAGCTCAATGTTTGTTTGGAAGCTATTGCCAGCACTGATGTATGTACCCAAAGCAGGCAGCCTGATGATGGATGCTTCTAATTTTGCCCTACATTTGATGTAGAAACTGTCAAAGGAAAAGGTCTAATGGCACACTTCTTTGGGAGCTGAGGAGGTCCGCCTAGTTACGGACTGATCTTGTCTTGTATTGTATTGGAAGGAGGAGCCCTGCTAATTCCCAAGCAGGACACGTGACAATATCAGGGTAGAGAGATATGAAAATCTTACTATGGGGTAAAAATCAGATTTGTCACAAAATTACCAGAATCTCTAGAAGACCTTCTTACTGCTGCTTTAAGAAGAGTACATGTAGGGCCAGTTGATACCTGGTGTCATACCACATAGTTGGCCAAATCCTTACTGGGTGTTTCTGCGAGTAGGTGTGAATGACAGCTGTGCTTGCCCCAGGTTTCTCTGTCCCTGGATAAATACCACGAACAGGGCACATCTTAATCTATACGAGGTGTGGGTTCCTTTGCTGCTGCGTGGTTTTTTAAGCAAGCAACATGTCTGTCAAGGAAACTGAAAGTGCTTTGCATGGGAACAATCAGAGCTGTAGTCTTCACATTCTTCTCAGTCTATAGTGGTATCACATATTTCCTAACATGGCCAGCAGCAAGATACCTGAGCAGCCAGAAACCTGTAATATTGCAGGGTAAACTTCATAGATAAAGTGACATGCATAGAACTCTGCTACCTGTGAAACAGATCCACTGAACAAATTTAAGCAAACCCTCTGGCAAAGTAACCACCTCATTTCAATTAGTATTTCTACTTTTCATCTTATTTAACTATGTCGATACCTGTCTACTAAGCTACAGAACGGACTGTTCTTTTTATACTTTGCAATTCTGTAGATAAGCAGTTGTTGAAATTTTTTATGTTTGAGTTCCTGTCTTGGATCCAGATTAATTTGTAGATGCCTATTTCAAAAGTCAGGGTCTTATTTCAGAGAAATAATGTAGTTATTTATATATCCTGCAATCCTTTACAATTGTATTATTTTCTAATTACCAAATGGAGTAAAATTAAAATTAATATTAAAAAAAAATACTGCTAGCTGTAACTTGAATTTTTGTGTGGTAAAGAATCTGGAGATAGCCATCCTGCTTAAAATTAAAATACTGCCATTATGATGGAAAAAGATTTAAAAGAGCACTAGGTAAACTTGAAAACTTACTTCAATGTTTGTATCCTAAAAATAATTATGTATTACTAAAGTGAAGAAGTGTTCAAGGAAAAATAGCTGTAAATAGTGCTAGAACATTATTTGTATATTTAGTGTGTTACCTTACAAGAAAGAATATTACCAGCACCTTAGTTTAATCTTTGGTGCATTTATTTATTTGCCCAGCCTATGGAAGAAGTGAAAGTGAATCTGAATTTTGGAGCCTTCTTATCCACTGTCAAAATGCTTTTACTGACTCAATGATCTGCTGTTTAAAAACAACCACCAACCAAACTAATTACGAAGGGTTGTTTTCTAAACAAGATTCAGCCAGGAATGTCAAAGCTGAATGTTGTGGCTCCCCTTTCCTAACATGCTGTGCCTTACCTTTTCAGAACAGCGTGAGGTAAGTAGGGAGTGTGACTGTTGGCTTTGCTGTTCCCATCTGTGTGGAGTTGCCTTATGTTTTTCTTTGGAGTTCAGCACTTAAGACATTCACTACCCTTCTGCAAAAGTCAGGCTGCAAATATGCAGTTGGTATCTGATTTTTTAAAAAATAAAGTTCATGAGAAGTGTCCGTTCATTAAGTATTCCTAGTGAATTCCTGTACATAATGAGTTTGATTTGTACATTCTGCTGTTTTTATTTAGTGTTAGATGTATAAAGTTATGGTTATTTCTGTCATCAAATAAACTAAGCTCTACCATGAATTGCTCTTTCAAGAAAAGTATTTTTTTTTCTAGGGAAAGAAGGTGTTGCAGAATTTTTTATTCCTCTTCAGTATTTCACTTCCCATATACAGATAGATTCTGGCCTGAATAGTTCCAGTAACCCCTGCTTTTTAATTTTTGCTTAAGGCTCAGAGAATTACGTTGTATGAGGAAAGGAAACACCCTGCCCTCCTGAATTGTGTCAGAACACAGCTGTACAAGAGCACAGTGCTAATGGAACACTGTGTATATTGATACTGAAATTTGGCTGCAAGTCCTCGGGGTGGGTGAGGCATCTGCTCGGCCCCCTGGTACCCTGCTGTAACCATTTTGGTTTGTTTCAGATGTTATCTCTTTTGACTTGGGTGTCCACAACACTGCCCCCCAAAGCAAGCACCAGCCAGCACTTCCATCTTGCCCTTTGCCCTAGGATGGATATTTGAGCAGGGGTTGTGGTGTGGAAGTTGTCCGCCAGTGTTACTCTCCTGGCTGAAGGATGAGCTGTACAGCTGCCTCCAGGTCTGCAAACGAACAGGGTCCTGTGCCTTTCCCTTCGCTCTTACAGGAGCTTCAAGGCAGCACCAGTGTTGCAGACAGCCTGGTTATCTTCTGTGCTTCATCCAAAGGGAACACTAGGAGCTTTTTAGCACATTAACTCCTCTGTGAGCCCCTGTAAGTAACCAAGCTAAGTCTATACATAAAGGAAAATGGCAGTTTCAAAAGGCCGATTGCTGAAGGAGTAAGGGAGGCTTCTGTTGAACAACTACTGCTCCACAGGGATTCAGCTATAGATGCACAACAGCCAAGTGATGTGTGGATATTTTTTGCCCCACTTTGTTTTTCCTGGAGCTACAACCATGTCATTTCTCCCTGTTAAAGGATGCACCATGCATTTCTACAGCACCAGTGTATAATGTTAACACTCAGGAGCCAGTCTACAGCTGCTGCTGACAACGCGGTGGAAGCCCTCAGCATCTCTCAAGTGGCTCTTAACTGAGGCTTATTCTTGTGCAGAAAATTCCAGCTGCTGCAGGAGAGGCCCTGGTCACTCTGTTGCCACCCTCAAGTGCAGGGCGGTTGGGGAGCATCCTTACAAGTCTCGTGTGACCTTTAAAGGACTTTGCAGAAAGTAGGTTTTTCGTGTTCCCCTAGGAACAGTATTGTCCTGCAGGCTTTGTCTCTCCTTGGGTCAAGTGCCCTGCCTTACAGCTTTGCTGAGTCAAGTGGTGCTTTTAGATGTGGAGTAGTGCAAGCTCTTGTCCTGGCTTTAAATTGTACATGTGAGCAGGATTGTTACACAAGCACCTGAGTAACAAAACTAAAGCACCTCCTTAGGCTCTCGTTTCACAGTTACCTGTTCAGTGCCTGCAGCTGTAGAGATGGCAGTGGGTGTGGGTGGGGAGGGCTCCCACCACGGCACTGCTGTGGTTCTGTAACGAGCTACTGAGCATCAGCCAATGCCTTAGATGCAACTATCATGTTTACAAGTTAGGGGAAGCTGGGGGAGAAAAGGAAAGATAATTACGTTTTTATTATAACTTGCATTACCTTTATATTAATAGCTTGTACTGCCAAATACGGGCTCGTAACTTCACGTTTCAGTGGAGCTCTTGCTACAGAACAATAAACACTTTTTGTGTATCCATCTCATCAGGAAATCCAGTCCCAAGAAACAAATTTAAGAACTGAGGGGTGCGCTGAGCAGAGGTTTTCCAGACCTCGCTCCATGCCCCTGCATCAGGAAGTTCATGCTGCGATTACCAGCCATGACGTCGCTGCCACTCCTCCCTCCTCCTTAGCCAGCCCGAGGGGCAGCTGGCATGGCAGTGTCCAGACCTCAAAAAGCTACCGAGTTCAATAGTTTAGGCAGTAAATCTTGGGCTCCCATCACTGCAGACTGATAAATACAAGTTTGCAAACATAAAGTGAACATGCTGTGTCCAGAGTTCAAGTGTAATAGTTGATGTTTTGTGCTTTTTATCCATGGATAACTGCATACCTACCCCCAGGCAACAACTCCACGTTATTAGACATGAACAGCTTTCGTAAGCACTCTATAAGATGCCAGTATTTCAAAACTAGACAACAGTAGGAGATCTTTTCTTTAATGAAACCAGAATAAATAAGGGATGTGTTAATAAGATAAAGTAAAAAAGCAAATTGTTAATTGTCCAGTATTTATGGTGTTCTAGTGTCTCATGCCAGAGACACTACACAACCAACTCTGGTGAGTTTAGAACCTTCCCTTTCGTAGCTTAAGGGCAGAGCTACTCAGCATTCCTGAACTTGTAGTTTTATAAGGAAATCAAAAAACCTCCACCTCTCTGCAGAACACCCTTTAAGGCTACCAACTACACAGACAATAAGCCTCCTTGAAACTCTGTTGCTTCTCCAAACATATTTATCTTATCTTACAGCAGCCTAGAAAGAGTTCTAGTGACACTAGTGAATTCCAGTGGTTTAAAACCCGTTTGCCCCTTCAGGAAACAGAAGTCGCCATTTTCCCAAAAGCTGACTTTTCCTCCCAAGTCTCTCCAGAAAGCTACCTTTGGTAAAGCCACTGCCAGCGCATGGAACTTATCAGAGTCTTGTGAGTCCTGACAAAGGGCTGCTCTACAAACCTGGCAGCCCTGAGATGAAGCTCGCCAGGCCTGACAGCAGCTGTAGCTGCTGCTGTGGTGCCGCCGGGAGGACCACAGTAGGTTTTGCCAAAGCTCAGTGAGTACCGTGACCGGGTCACGTGTGATATGGCACAAGCTGTGAAATGGCATCCCTCAGTTACCTCAGAGACAGGCTGCAGACCCCTTCCTGCTGATAAAATCTTCATTCTGACAAGCTGGACGATGCACCTCCCACACTCTAAAAGAATGAAATTAGGTAAGGGGCTACACCCAGCACTGCCTTAAACACAGGCACCAGCAATGCACCGCACTGTTCGGTGGGACTGTTTGGGGGAGGTTCCTGCCTTTTGTTTCCTTTTGGGGGGGGGGAGGGGGGTTGTTGGGCTTTTTTTATTATTTTAATATAGTTAGATGAGTTTGGATCCAATCACAAGCCAGCAGGCTCAGAAGAGCCCAGCTGCAGGGTAGCACAGCAAAGGTTACCGGGTAACTACTCACATCTTCACCTTATGTCATCAGTTCTGCAGGCTGCTCAGGTGCCAATTCCTGCTGAGCAAGCGTGAGCTCCCTGGGATAAAACTACACAAGCTGACATTTAAACGACTGACAGGCACACACACCTTGCTATGCTTGCAGTTCAAGGTCTCAGTGCACCTCCTGGAAGCACTTCAACAAACCTAAATCACATCATTTGTCCTAAGCTTCAGGATCCTTGAACATCCTCAGGGGGGGGGGGCCAAACCAACCAACCAAAAAAAAAGAAAGAAAAATAAAAGAAAAATAAAAGGCTCTCTGCATGCAAAACCCATGACTACTCTAACCAGAGCCTACAGCTTCAAATTAGCCCCAGCTAACATTTGCCTTGACGATACTGTTCAGGTCAGTCAGTTTGTTCCTGCAAGCATCAGACATCAAATACCAGCAGACACCTCCGAGTAACAAAACCCAGCTTGTTTGGCACTCAGTCCTGAGGCCACCCTGAGGGATTTGCTTCCATGAAGCATGAACAAGGAAGAGAACACTTGCATTGGGTGAGGCAGGATCACTGCTCACCTTCAGCTGAGATTTAGAAGTTTCTGCAGTCTCTCACATGGTCTAGGACTATTTATTGACCATGGAAGTAAGAAGACAAATACAACTTTTGCTCTCTCAGTTGCACGGAAGCTATTTCATAGCATGTCTGCTCTTCCGCCTAGCAATTTCCTAAATTATTTTGAAGTACAAGGAAATTCTAGGTATGAATAGCTACTTGAGCCAAAGATGTGGAAGACAGTGGTGGTAGGTTAACTAAAACAAGGAATAGATCTCCACATCAATTCTCTCATTTGAAGTTCTGTTTTTCCTTTGTTCCTGCTTAGAACTGTATCAGCCACTATAAGTGACTGATATAGTATGAACCACCTACTGAGGAGCACGAGAAAGCAGCTATTCACTATGAATTACCACTATCTTAAAGGGATTTATTCAGACAAACATAACGACATGTGATGAAAATAGGTGAAAAGTTTGTCTTGCCTAGTTCCAATAATGCCCAAACTGCTTTTGGAAGTCCTCTAAGTCAGTTTTGAAAGTGTGTTTTGTTTTAAATAAACCAAATATTTCTGCTATGGAAAAAAAATAATGTATACATTTTTATGTTAAGTTTATAACAAGGCTTTTAAAAGAAAACAGTTACAGGTATTCAACTGCATCAGACTTCAAAGAAAAAAGATTACACATACAATACAAAAATACAAAAAATATTTTTAGAACTTACAAACTCAAAAGTCTAAGTGGTCAGAGCTTTCCTAAAATAATAATAATAATAAAAAAATACATTTCAAGATGCACTTTCCTTTCTGCACTTGCAAGTTCAACTTTAGCAAGAAGACAGTTTTAGAGGCAGGATGAAAGCAATTAATGTATTGAATTCTACAACCAGTTCCCAGAAATTATTTTAGTGGTTGACACTATCAGGTATTTGAGTTTAAAAAGAACCTTATGTTTCTTTGGGGTAGGGGAGGTGTTGCTGTTGGGACAGGTGGTGGTGTTGCTGTTGATAATGTTCTATTTAACCTGTTCTGTTAGCAAAATGTTTTACAAATATGCAAATCTAAATTAGAGTGAATTTAGACGGTCCCTATTAGTACTGATATCCTACGGCATTGTTCTGCAGTATGAAAGCAAAGAAATAAACTGACCAGATTCATGTCACTGCTGAAAATCACTGCAAAAGGAAGACAGGCAGGAAAAGGTCAAGTTTTATTTCTGAAGCTGACACTTGTTAGAAACATCAAGACTGCAGATACAGCATTCTTTGACCTGATAGTGTCCACTGAGGTCACAGGCATCAAGGCATTTTGTCTTAAATGGCGAGACAGGGAAAGTGCATCTTAGATTTTTCATACTTAAGCAGTGAGTTACCGATTTTTGGTGTGGCTTTTATTCCTTCTAGGCATAGTAAAGAAAAATATTTCAACCAAAGGTGAAGCTTAATGTACATTAGCTTGTATTTTTGGTGGTGGCTTTTGTGTACCACTAGGAAATGCTAACAAGCACTACTCAAGGCTAATGATTTAAAAGGAGCACACTGAAAATACTGATGTACCTTTGTAGTGAATATTCTTTACAGACTGTATCTAATATACAGACAAGGCCCATTTCCTTAGGACAGAACAGGCCACTGAAGGTTACACATCCTACATGAAGTTTTAACAAAATCAGAGCTAAGTTACCAGAGCCACTCAGAGCAACATAATTCCTAGTTTGCAGAGACTTAACAAAAGGTGACTGCAGGGAGAAAAAAACCCAGGTTCTTATTATTTCCTGTGTAAGATTATATTCAAATTAATAGTCCAGTAACACTCCTAGCACAAGACAGTGCTCACTCTCTTTAGCAGAATTCCTAGGAGTCAACTGTTTCTCCTGTTATGAAGAGGGAGCCAGAAGTGGGAATGCAAGAGCATTCAATTTTAACCTGATTAAAGAGACAGTAACCTTTTTCATCCACCTAATTTAATCACTGACAAAAAAAAATTATCTTAAAAAGGTACCACTCCAATTTCTTTATTATCTGTAACCTTTTGAAACTAATCACATGAACTACAAAATTAGCAAATGCCTTGAAATCTGTATACAAAACATAAATTACCTCTAATTTCAAACTCATTTATTAGTGTACCACTCAAAATCTTAAAAAAGTGGCTCCAAAGATAGTCTCATACCATTCTTAAAAAAGGAAACTGTTCCTTTAATGTTACACCCTCCCCTCCCCCCAAACACCCAACTTGTAATCCACATCATTTAGTTATTTTCTTGGTCATGGACATTTCCAAGATGAGATTTTATATTTCGTTCCCATAGCTTCTGGTTGTCAGAAAATCCATGCTTTCCTTTATTGAAGGAATTTGGTCCAGCTGAGGTTGGTGTATCCCTGTGAAAAGTAAAACAAGAGCAATTGAGAAAGTCAGCTCAACTACAGTGGTCTGTGCCATGTGACACTGAGGATGCCAATTTCAAGCCCAATCTGCCCTAGAAACTACCACACATTTCCTTCTGTTGCATTAGGAGCCCCCACTATTAGCAACTGTAAGCTGGCCACAGAACTGATCTCTCCACAGTATGCCAAAGCAGAGCTGGGGCAGGAGAGGAGGTGGCAGTGGCAGTAACTGCTGCCAGCTGCAAAGAATCTGTTGCAAGAATTAGGAAACTGAGGATCCAAATTTGCTACTGGAGAAAAAAGAAAAACCACCCAACTAGAGAACTTCCAGAGTGACTGACTTTAAAAGCAGTCTATCATAATAAACATCTCTAAAATACCAATTCTCAAAATTCATCCCCAGTTTAAGTGAAGCCTCCTCTGAAAAGGTCCCTTCTTATTTTGGGACTGGCCCTCTACCATCTCAAATCCGTGGCAAGCAAAAGAATTACATAATTTATTATAAAATAGAGAATTCTCTGTCTTTCTGAAAGATGATTCTTATCTTCCCCTTGCACGTGAGTTTAAAAACGTGACCAGACTACCTACTTCAAGGCAATTTATAAAAAGAAGAACTAGAAAAATACAAAGTAGAGACAAGCAGGAATTCCTACCTATTACTTTTATGAGAAAAAAAAAGAGCTTCTGTTTAATGCAGACTCAATTTCCTCCTCAAAGAAAGGCAAGTAAGATTCAAAGTTCAAATGCAAATGTACTACTTTTAAAGTGTAGATGAAACATTTGAAAATCTTGCTTCTTTAACCTCTTCTATCTCCTTGTATTCTTAAGGCATCCACAAGCCCTGCCCTGAGCCGGGAGGTATTTCACATGCTCACCCTTGCCCAAAGCACAGCTCAAAGCTGCCCTACCTTCCAATGTTCTTCATGCGCATCTTGGCTTCTGGGGGCATCTCCTCTGGTTCACTCTGCAGGGACAAAGGAGGTCAGAGTGGGGCTGGGCACCTGCTTTTGAACACTTCAAATGCCTGACAAGACAAAGGCTGGACTCCAGCCCTACAGGACAGCAAAGGGACATTGGACACAATGGAGGTCCTACAAGGTTATAGAACAAAATACAAATTCCTTTGTTCACCTCTATGTAAAAAGGAGCAGTAAAATGATACCAAAATATTTAGCAAACCAGAAGCACAACTTTCCTTTGCCTCCCCTTAATTAAGCCTAGAGAAGGCAACTATTAATTCAAATTATGTTGTGCATCTTATTTCAGGGAAGAGTTATCAACACTTCAATGATTTCTTGAACCAACACAAAGCTATGAAACTGCATGTTCTTAATCAGAATCAAGAGATGCCTCTAGCTTGAAAATTCCTGACAGTTATGTAAAGAACCATAAATAACCCACTCTCTGCCTACCACACCAATGGTATTTTGTGTTGATCACTGGTTTATTACTCACATCTTCATCTTCGTTGAAAGCTGCTGCTACAGAAAGGGTTTTTGGAGCCAGGGTTGGAACAGGCTCTTTAGGCTTCTGAAAGAGACAAAATGCACAAGTAAAGTAAGTCTACTAACTCAAAAAAACTACCCTTGGCTTTTTAAGTATTTTGGTAAAATTAAGTCAAACATCTTCACTGAAATGGGCAACCAAGGGGAAAAGTTTTTGTCTGAATCAAGCACATAAAGGATTCTCTAATGAAAAACAAAAATGACTGCTCATTTATGTGTGATCACTCTGAACAGCAAGCTGAGCCCTCTCATATTACAGATCCCCACATGCAGGTCTTAACTTTCTAGCACACTGCAGGGGTACTCAGCCACTGGTGCATGACATGAACAATTAAAACAGAACCTGAATAACTTGGGGTATTCAAAATTTTACTGTGTCACTATTTCCATTATTCTTTTGGGATACTCTTATCCATCAATGTCAGAAAAAATGAATATGTTTATTTTCTTCTCTTTTAACAACGTGACAGCTTTCTGGCTTAAAACAATTCAATGCTTTTAAACTACTACCAGTGTGTATCACACAGTCCGATTAATATAAAGTTCCTTTAAAGAGTATTTTTTTTATTTCCAAATCTTTATTCCTCTATTTAAAGTGTAGGAAGCTGTCAAACTCACAACTGTCCCATGTAATATAACAGTGGCAGAAAAGTTACTTCGACACCACTGAGAAAAAACAAGTTACTAGTAACAGTTTGCTATTACAGTACTAAATTAATCCTATACACTGCTTTCTCACTTTGCCTTTACTGGCAGCTCTTTAATACACACTCCTAGAAGCTGGTACTGCAGCAGAGCCCTTATGCAACTGCCTACAGCTGTTCTTCACCGATACTGTACAAAATATAAATACCACACCATTTTTAAAGCAACTGCGCCCAAGGAATGGGTAACGTACCAAGGGAATAAAAATGACTGAAAAGAAACAGGGTAAGTTTCAGCACTGGTGCACTGTCAGTCACTCACTAAAGTCAGTGAACCAGAAATCCTGAGCCAAATTTATTGCCACTTTGGACATGAGAAACTGAAGCATGCTAGAAGCTCAGAGAAGGCAGCCTTGTCTATTTTTCCAAAGTCTGAGCTGACCTGATTGCATTTATATCCAAGAATGCTGCCAGCCTACATCTCCCTTCCATCTCAAAATAAGAGAGTACCCTTTTAATCTTTTGCAGACCTCTAAAATGCTGGGATTGTGGGTGCAAGGCTTTCACAACTAGAGTTTGAATTTAGTGCAGACAACTATTCCTAATGTATCCATCACAGTGATATGTAGGAAATGTAAATGAACTGTATTAAACAGAAAGGCAGCCCCTGCCTTGTCCTTGGCCAAGCCAGCAGAGGACTACTCTGCAAGTACAGAGAGTCATCAGATTCACATCTAAACAAGCACAAGGATACCTTGTGCTGGACAATCAAGGGGATCAGAATTCTTAGAAACCTATGTAACAAAGCCTCATCTCTTGCATTTAACACAAGTAAATCATACTGACCTCGCAAAGAACAGGCAAAGACATGGAAATACACTGCCATTCCCCATGCTAAAATAAGATCTTTGGAGTGGAAGACAACCTATTAAGCCATCTAGATGCTTTCTTCTAGCTTTAAGCATCCTATGCAATGAAGCTCCCAGCACTCATTTCAAAGTAACCTGAATAGCTTACCAAGTCTGCTCATTTCCCTCAGGAAATTACTGCAGACTTATCAAATCTCATTACAAAATTATTCTGTATGTTCAAAGATCTACAGCTCATTTCAATCAAGTCTTATGCTTCCTGAGACTACTGACCTGTTACTAATCACCTTGAAGTACTTACACATGCATGACCAGCTGGCCCTGCAATGCCTGCTTAAACTTTACCCAAGTTACCCTCATGGGACTCAAGGTTTCCTTCTGCAAGGAAGCCTCCCCAAAGTACTTCATTTTTCCCTCAGATTCACTAAAATTAAAAGCCCTCAGTAAACTTACATTTGCTCCCAGTTTGATGGATATTGCAGATGCCTTCTTTGTTGTCTGACTGCCTATGGAAAATCCAAACTTGGACATTTTGGCAGGAGCAGGCTTTGTGGTGAAGTCTTCAGCTTCTTCATTAGCTGCCCGTTTCTCTGCGCTGCGACTCGAACTTTCTCCTCCATTACTGGAAGAAACAGTCTTAGTTTTCACAGGTTTTTCTGCCTCTTCTTCAGGTCCTGGTGAAGTCGAAACAACTTACCAAGATGAGCTACTTTTACTGAGCAGATTGATGGGAGCAGCAACCTCAAAAAGCATTATACTTTGGGTGCAATAGGTAAGATGTTTTTAGTGACAGCAGTTTCCACCAATGTATATTTAGCGGACAGCAAAACACAAAGAGGAGAAGAAACTGCAAGCACTCCACTACTTGTAAACAACTTCTTGTATGAGCCAGGAAAACAATCTTGAAGCACCATCTCTTTATTTAGTATGGAAGTCAAAGTTCATGTAGTAAATTAAATGCAGATGACTAAATCTTTTTAAGTTGCCACAGATAAGCTTTCATAATTGGAATCCCAATTCCAAATCTAGAGTAGATAATCTAAGTCAAAATTAATTCTACTAAATTTCTACAAAATCATGTCCACACCAGTCTCTAGGCTTGTCTGGCACAACTCTAAAATCATGGGAGTGACTACAGTGAGGCCGGCTGTCTCAATCATGTTTCAAGTCACTGCTTGTCCGCATCTCATCTGTAATAAATCTGCCAAGATCTGCTTGAGGAAGGAATCGGCACTAAAAAACCATATATATAGATTTCATCTTTTCTGCTTTTGTATAGTCATGGAAAACATAACAGCTGAACAGTGATTCACAGAGAAAAAACATTCAAGTAACACTTTCATTCCTATAAAATCAGCTTCTTCAGCTACATCAAGAGACAAAGGTGTCCTTGGAAAACTCATACTGAACAGAGTAAATGCTTCAGCAAAAAGACACTTCCCTGCTGCTGCAGTAAGTAAACCACTGCAGTAGCAGAAAGGGGGAAAAACCAACACATTAGGAACGGACAGGGAAGTGCTCACAGTAGCAGTTTAAAATAACTGGAGCTAGCACAAGCTCCTCATCACATCAAGGGGAGAACAGCACCTTCCATGCACAGCAAATTCAGACCACCAGGGAATAAAGCTCTTTGCACTGCTAAAGCAAAAAACTACTATGTAAGATGAAGCAATGGGAGAGAAGAAAGTCTGAACTGGGGGTCAACAAGATTGTAGCTCTGAGAAAAAAAACAAAGAAGCAAACAACATCAGGAAAGAGAAAAACTAGGGACTCAAATCTATATATATATATTTGTCTGCTAGTTCCCAAATCAGAAGCAGCAGAATATACCACTTCTACCCAACTCTTCCAGGTATCAAGATAAGTGACTGAAACCAAAATGGATTTATCATTCACCTTCAGAAATATGGCAAATCACAAAAAAACCTGTACCTTTAATGAGTTTCACTGTATTTAAAAAATGGTACTAGAAATTTGATCCAGAAAATACAGATATAAAAATGAAAAACAAAGGAGGAAAGAGAAACAATCAAAATTTACACAAGTGACCTTGGGTACTGGTAGCTGTCTTAGCACAGTTTACCAAACAGCAATCTGCAGAGACTATGAGAACATCCTTACAGCTAGCCCATGAAATCACATTAAACAGAATATTCCAAGTCCAGCCTAGGTACACGAGAGACTGTGACTCAAGGGTAGGTAGAAGATTCACTGGCGTTAAAAGCATTGGAACTACAGGGCTAAGTGTTCTTTTTCATAACATACAAAATCCATAGCAGCCCAAAATCGAGGGCACAGGGGACCAGTCCAGGTTCCTAAACTAGTGCTAGCTTGAAGGTTATTACACTACAGCTTCTTTCTTTTAAGTGCAAATTCTCAAACACTGCTAAGCACAAGGTGAAGCCTAATACAATCTACCCATATCTCACCAAATCTTAAAGAGCATCTCTCTCAGACTTAGTTCCTGTCAGCACTGCATTCTGAGTGTTATATCTACTGGGCTCACCATAGGATGAACTCCAGACTGCTGAAAGAAACACTCTCACTTGATGAGAGAGCTGTAAGGGGCACAGGACAATTGGGGAAGGTGGGGAAGGAGCCGTTGTGATGTTTAATTTCTGCAGGAAACAGAAATGCAGACATTTTTATTAACCATTAAACAGGTCTCTACTATCTCCCATGCCAGCCCATAAATATATTCCAAGATACCAAGGCTTCTTTATTACTTCCTGGAGATCATACTTCACCTACAGAAAGCACCAGTACTATTTCCAAAAGCTGTCCTACTTCACCGCTGTTTTACTCATGTGTATCAACAAACCACACGAGTGGACAACTTCCCCTGTCCCAGTGGCTGAAGTGACAAGACCGACAGCGCCAGCTGCACAGCATTTCAGGATCTGTTGTCCCTGGGATTGCGACCACTGGGGCATGTAGGAACAGTCACAACTAAGTTAATTTTAATATAAACCCCACTGTCTAGGCAAAAACTAAAGACTGCAAATTGCTTTCAAGAATCATCAGGGAGCAACTATTCTTCCTTAGGGCCAACGTTCCGAGACTCATTCAGATAATGTTTCAGCACACCAAAGAGTACACCACAGAATAAGAATTTCTGATGTACTGATGCTGTCCAGTTACTGTATTACTAATACAAAAAACCCCCCAATACCATCACCGAATAATAAAAACCAAAAAGCCACCAAAGCCCAACAGAGAACCGAGTCAAGGAACTACCTAAAATCAAGTAAAACTGTTCAAATGTCAGCGATTATCAGAACTAATATTCACTTTTGAGGCTATCCTGATTGGTTTCCAAGCCTGATTTAATCTTTCAACAGATCTAAGAAGTGCCCTCTCCCTTACAGATATATTGAAACAAAAAAAAAAACCACACCAAAACCCAACTAAAACAAAAAAAAGAAACATAGCAGGAAGAAAAGCTTTATCTTTGAAAAGACACTGTCCTCTCAACTTTAAGTTAAGAGAAGAAAGAAGAAAAGAATCATCCAATTAAAATTTTCGAACCAAATAGTGCAAAAATGACAGCAATATCCAGTCATAATATAAATATTATAAGACCAAACAGCACACTTACAGATTGTTACAAAGCAAAAAAATCTCAAAAGCTTAAAATAGCAATTAAGGAATATTCACTGTGCCCATTTATAAATAAGGTACCGTAACTGCTGAAAGTTAATCTTTAAGGCTCTGTCTTCATCCTTGCAGACAGCAACAGTCGTATTTCTCTCAAAATACGGCATAAGTATTCAGTGTATTTTTACGAGAGAGAAATAGCGCATTTGTGTGGACAAGGAGAAGCTGGTGTAATTTTACAAAAGCGCCTGTAAAGCTGAGGACAGTAGGCCCGACTCGGCCTCTCCTCCAGCGCAGCCCCCTCAGGCCCGGGGCCACCCCCTCTCCCCGCAGGGCCGGGCACCGCACGGCCCAGCCCGGGCAACTCACGGCCAGGTGCGGCACACCTGGACACCCCCCAGCCCCGCTGGACCAACCCGGACCCCGTTCCCACCCCACAGCTCCGCGGCGAGAGGCGCTACATGTTCACCTCCTGCGGGCTGCGGCCGCTTCGCCTTCTCCCCCTCCGCTCTGCCGTCCGCCATTTTCCCCCGCCTCCGACGCCTCACGCGCCGCGCACGCGCGCCGCTCGGGCCCGCCCCCGCGAGGCCCCGCTCGCGGCCGGGCCGGCCCCGCCCCTGCGGCGCGCGGGGATGGCGCGCCGGGAGCAGCGGGAGCGCGCTGGGAACACCGGGAGCGCGCGGAGCGGCGCTGGTCTGACGCTCGCCCGGTGGCNAAAAAAAAAAACCACACCAAAACCCAACTAAAACAAAAAAAAGAAACATAGCAGGAAGAAAAGCTTTATCTTTGAAAAGACACTGTCCTCTCAACTTTAAGTTAAGAGAAGAAAGAAGAAAAGAATCATCCAATTAAAATTTTCGAACCAAATAGTGCAAAAATGACAGCAATATCCAGTCATAATATAAATATTATAAGACCAAACAGCACACTTACAGATTGTTACAAAGCAAAAAAATCTCAAAAGCTTAAAATAGCAATTAAGGAATATTCACTGTGCCCATTTATAAATAAGGTACCGTAACTGCTGAAAGTTAATCTTTAAGGCTCTGTCTTCATCCTTGCAGACAGCAACAGTCGTATTTCTCTCAAAATACGGCATAAGTATTCAGTGTATTTTTACGAGAGAGAAATAGCGCATTTGTGTGGACAAGGAGAAGCTGGTGTAATTTTACAAAAGCGCCTGTAAAGCTGAGGACAGTAGGCCCGACTCGGCCTCTCCTCCAGCGCAGCCCCCTCAGGCCCGGGGCCACCCCCTCTCCCCGCAGGGCCGGGCACCGCACGGCCCAGCCCGGGCAACTCACGGCCAGGTGCGGCACACCTGGACACCCCCCAGCCCCGCTGGACCAACCCGGACCCCGTTCCCACCCCACAGCTCCGCGGCGAGAGGCGCTACATGTTCACCTCCTGCGGGCTGCGGCCGCTTCGCCTTCTCCCCCTCCGCTCTGCCGTCCGCCATTTTCCCCCGCCTCCGACGCCTCACGCGCCGCGCACGCGCGCCGCTCGGGCNTCCCTTCCCTTCCCTTCCCGGGGAAAGCGGGCCGGTCGGTGTCACCCCCCGGCACGCCCGGCATCGCACAATGAGCCGCTCCATGGCGGGGCTGCGGAGGAACCACGTCCGCTGCCGCGCCCTCCTCAGGGCGCGTGGTTTAACGCTTACCTTCCGTGATTCACAAATATCATTACCTCATTACCTCCTCGGTGTGTATAAATATCTAAAGTGTGTGGAGGGAGTGCGCCAAGAAGATGGATCCAGGCTCTTCTCCGTGGTGCCAAGCAATGGGACAAGACGCCACGGGCAGAAACTGACTCACAAAAGTTCCGCCGGAACATGAGGAAGAACTTCCTTACTGTGCAGTGACCGAGCACTGGAACAGGTTGTCCAGAGAGGCTGCGGAGTCTCCCTCACTGGAGATATTCTAGACCCGTCCGGATGCAATCCTGTGCCATGTGCCCTGGGATGACCCTGCCTGAGCCGGGAGGTGGGAGAGGTGATGCACTTAGGTCCCTTCCAACCTCAGCCATTCTGTGAGTTTGTAAGAAGAGTTCAAGTGAGCAGTGACACCACCTTCCCCAGTGTGCAAGCCAGTTTGCAGATCAGAACGGGCTGTTTGTGTGGAGGAGCAACAAATGACAGAAGGGACATGGTACCCCCACAGCAGGGGGTTGGAACTAGACGAGGCCCCTTCCAGCCCAAACCATTCCATGGTTCTACGACACTCAGCAGCACGTAGCTCCAATGTTATCTCTTCCTCCCCTGAGGAAAAAGAGTCTGCCCGAGTGAGACACACACACTCACAGCCAGTCCTTGCACTTCAGGGCTTCCCAGGCAGCTCTCAAGCATCACCTGAACCACCACCCTAGGGTGAAGCTTTGTGTACTTCCCAACCACACACAGCTGAAAGGAACCAAGTCTTTCCCTCTGCCAGAGGTTATCCATGCCTGGAGGCCCCTGCACCTCACAACAGGCAGTGAAGAGCAGTATGTGGGTAGTGAATCTTCTGCCTTCCAACCCCCACCTTCCAACAGCATGTAGGAAGAGGTCACCAGGGAGTGGATCACCACCAACTCCTGGTATACTTGTGTGAAATTATACTCCCCACTCCTAGTTTTTGAATTTTTGGGACCCAACTCATCATCTGCCATCACTGACTTTAAGCACCACCCATGAAGAAAGCCCTGCTTGCCCTACAGAACTATGTTTAACACAGCTCTGCAGCCTGAACACAGACTTTCAGAGAGACATCAATGTATTTTGACTTGTGAGAAATATTAAAAGGCTCTGGGCTCCTCTAAGTATTTACTAATAGGACTGTTTACCATCTCAGAAGTTCCAGTGCTTTGGCAAATCTACATTACATGGCCTGAAAACACAGGCACTCTGGGATAAAAGTCTTACACAAAAGGATGTAAGATTTTTTTTTTTTTAGCACAGTCAAGAAATTTCCCTTATTCCTTCCAAACAGGGACTTGATTTGTGCCAGGTGGAACACCCAGAAATAAATAGTGCAGCTCCCCAAACTCACACAAGGTTTTAACCATATGTTTTTAGTTCAGCTATCAAAAGTCAATTCATCTGCACACGAAAGGATTCAGGAAGTAATGTGAGAGGTCTCTTCTACTTCATCTCAGTAACCTTTTAGAATAAAACTGTAGACAGCCTCCAAAGCAGTGAGCTCTGGAGAACAACCTTCGCATTCAGTAACCATCACCCTTGTCCCAGAACAGTTCAACTGAACAGACTCATATTCTTTGTTTAGAGTTTTTTTTTTAGAACACATTATTTCATTTCTCTTACATAATTTCAACAATGTGTGAATAAATTTAAACAGCTGGACTACTAAAGTAATTTTAAAAACCCAACTCTTAACGATGGTAATTTCAAACATAAGCAACAAAACATGTTTTGAGATTAAGAGCTGAACAGAGTTCCAGATGTACCAAGAAGCCAGAGAATTAAAGGACATAGTTTGCATGTAAAAAATTCATTCTCCTCCTCATCACTCTACTTTTGCTTTAGTTTATACTTCTTGGGGTAGCTTTTGGCAAATTGCTTTTGTACTTCTTCGCGTCCCTTCCCAAGTTTAAGTGTGTTGATCAGGTCTAAGGTTTTTTTCAGTTCCTTCACAGGTGTGTTTACAAAACCACAGTATTTCCTTTTTGGAACAAATTCCAGAGCCTTCTTCCAGTCAGCAGTATCTTTCAAGGTTAATAAAATATGCATCATTTGATCCAGTGTGAGATTTTTGGCACCAGTATTCCAAAGCAAATACTTCTCCAGTGGAAGGGCTGCAGTCTCCAAGCCTAATCGCTTCGCTCGTGCTAAAGACACTCCTGTTTTTATGCTCTTGTCAACCATTGACCCAACAATATAGATCTTATCATGATCAAATGTTTTCATTACTTTGGGAGAATCAGCTGTCAGATAGATGAGCTTATCCTTTGGGAAGATTTCTGTGTAGCACTGGTCTGTCACTGTGATAAGCAGTTTGTCCCATGCCTCACTATACTGCTTGAGAAATTCCCTATGGTAGAGGCTATCATCTTTAAAGTTACAGAAGTGGATGTGGAATGGATCCACAGATCTCCGATTGCAGCTTTCACTCAGTACTATCTGTCTCACTGTATTAGTGACTTCTCGGACAGACATTTCTTTTTCATAAGACATGTCAAATACCAGAGGTTGGCCAAAGATCATGGACTGAGCAGCCCTCCAATTGTATGCTTTATCCATAGTGCTGGACCACATACATATGAATGGACTCTTTTTGGTCTCATCTGTTTTTGAAGCTTGTGCTTCCAGCCTCCTTTCTCTTTTCTCTTCCATCTTTCTTTTGTCATTTTTCTTGTGAAGTTCCTTGAGATGCAAATATTTTAAATACTTCTTTTTGGCTGACTTAGAAGGGCATTCCATAAAAGTTTTTAGCTGTTCTTCACTAATATTTTCTGGAACTGCTCTGCCAGCTAGCTTCCACATCTCCAAAGTCTCACGTGCAGCAGCCAAACTGGAAAGCTCCTTAGGCTTTGAGACCGTCTCACTGACCTCTTCTTGCAACCCAGATTTCAGTACCTTCTTCCACTCATCTAAATCTAGTCTTTCTGAGGGTTCACATGACTTGTCCTGCTTCAGACAAAGTGATAAACTCAGAGTTCTACTGAGTGGAAATAAATCCTTTTTTATCCCATGTTGTGCAGCAAATGGAAGGACAGAACTTCTTACAATTTTTCTCAGAAGCATATTAGCAGACTGCATACTTAGACATGTGATGTGTTGCAACACTTATCTGCAAAACACCAATAAGAGGGGGAAAAAAATTGTCAGAATGCACAAAGAAAACACTTGCAGGTTTTTATTCTTAGTAACACTGACAGACAATAGGTTACTTCTTGGAGGATGCTAGAAACTCCTCCTTCTACTAGGAATTTTTACTGTTTCCTAAATAAAAACAGCTTAAACCAGCTATACTTACTGCAATTCAAAATGCAGTCAAACAACCTTCAAGAATTGTCCAAGATCTGTTTAAGTTATCTGTATCATATGATGAGCCTTCACAACCAAAGTCAGTGAAATGCTGCATGGAAAACAGAAGTATTTTTATGTAATTTATCTATCCTGTGAAAACAGAAAGAAGAGATGGAAGGATAACAATGAGTACAGGAAAATACTATCTTTTTTCTTCTTGCTAAATCGTCTGTGAAGTTGGCATTTGCACATCAAGCTGAGGACATACCCCCCCCCCAATCCCATTAATTTTATCCACATTTGTATTTAAATACTAAAGGTCTGCAGAAAGAAAAACACCCAAGAATGTTTAATATTTTCCTTGGCCTATGCACACTACTGAACTCAGCATCAGTGAAGTTGCAATGCTTGAGGAAATGTGATTTGGACAAAACTAGAAAATAATGTGATATATAGAACAAGAAGTTAAATCTAATGTTGGGTTTGTAAATAAGCACCTGCTCAGAGAGAGGCACAGAAGGAGCAGTATATTATTCAGAAATGTTACATACCCTGGCATGTGTTTTACTATACAGTAATTGATCAAATTGGTGGCTGACCTCTGATGTTCTACTTTTATTAACACAAAAGTAACAAGAACAACCAAGCAAACTAACAATCTGAAAATCTGTGTTACAATAGAGGTATCTCTAATTTTACATTGAAGCATTAAACCTACTGGCAAAAGTAATAATCAAAGAAGAATATCATATAGCATGGAGAAATCAAGAGATCAGATCCTCAATTAACTTACATTACTGGAGCTCCAATTAAGTCAATATTGAACACCAGATTTACACCATCAGAATACCTGATGACAGCTTTTGATAGACCCAGGTTACCTTCCAGTGCGTCATTCACACTAACATCATTACTGCAAGAACTAACCTAAGTCTCTTTGAAGAACCTAGATTTGTAGCACTGAAAGTATTTTTCTTTTTTTTCTTCTTTAGCATGACTTCACTGCAACACATCTCAGTAACAGCAAGGCTCTTCACTGATACTCCAGAGACTAAACAACTTGCCTTACTTCCCCAGCACAGCTGCCCACTCAGAATCACAGACTGAGTGGGCTGGAAGGGCCCACAATGGATCATCTGGTCCAACCTCCCTGTTCAAGCAGGGTCATCCTAGAGCACATGGCACAGGATTGTATCCAGAGAGGTCTGGAATATCTCCAGTGAGGGAGACTCCACAGCCTTCGTGGGCAACCTGTTCAGTGCACAGTCACTGCACAGTAAATAAGTTCTTCCTCACGTTCAGGTGGAACTTCTGTGCATCAGTTTCATTGCCCCTGCTCCCATGGCTTAGCACCACGGGCAAGAGCCTGGACCCATACTCTTAGCACTCCCTTCAGACACACTCACTGACGAGGCCGGCTGCAGGGGAGCGGCACTGCACGTGCACGCTGCTTAGCAACTTTTCAACCTGCCCACGAGTCCCCGAGCCGCTGAGTGCCGGGTCACCCCCGACAGCTCCGCGCTGTGCCCCACAGCCCTCGCGGGGACCCCGGCGCGCCCGCTCCCCCGCTGCGGCGGGGCCCGCGGGGACCGCGGCCTCAGGGGCACCGCACCGCGGGTGGCGAGAAGCACCTGCCCGATCTCCGGCCGCGCTCCCACCCGCCGGGGCTCGGTCAGGGCAGGGCCGGGCGGACCCCGAGCCACCCCGCAGCCACCGTCGGCCCCGACCGCGCCGTCAGAGCCGCTCACCTCGTGGGGCCGCTGCGCCTGCGCGGGGCGGGCCCGCCCGGGCGCGGTGCGTCCCCTCGGCTGTCCCGGCGCTCCGCGGCTGCACCGCCAGCGTTCCGGGCTCTCTGCGCCCCCGCGGCGGGCGGTGATCCGAACTCTTCCATATTCCATTCCCGGGGAGACCCCGGGCACTGAGGGGGCTGCCGGTGGGTCCTGCCGCCGCCCCTGGTGCGGGGCAGGGTCTGCCCCCGCCGTCGTGCTGGGCTGGGCCGTGAGGCAATCGCGGGGGCCGAGGGGTTTGTCAGCCCGGCCTGGTGATCTGTGATGTCTCTCTCTCCGCTTCCCTTTCCTTCCTCTTTTCCTCCCTCGCTCTCTTCTCTCCCCTCCCCTTTCTTCCTTTTAAAAAATTTAATAGCACAGAGTAGTTTCGCTCATTTTTGGCACGCAGGTTGTTGTTGTTTGATGGTGCGTTGTTCTGTTGCTTTTTTCTTTCCTGTCAGGGATTTCAGTGGAGATCGTGATCTGTCGCGATGAGTTTTCTGCTGCCCAAACTGACCTCTAAGAGGGAGGTGGATCGGGCAATAAAAAGCGTGGCTGAGAAGGTTTTGGTTCTCCGTTTTGGAAGAGATAATGATGCTGTTTGTCTGCAGCTCGATGATATTGTAAGACTTTTTTTTTTTTTTTCCTTAAGAACTGTGCAAGTATACTTGTTGCATAGAAGAGAAGAGAATGTTGCTTTTGGCTGATATGGGTAGTCATGAAAAATTTGGTGACAAATATAGAATAAAATGCTACTGTATTTATAAAAAGGTTTGAAAAGTAAGCATTTATCTTATTATTGTAGTGGCTGAACAATGTGCTTGAGGTAGACAAGATGTGATATTCTAAGCCCTGCTTCAGCTGGTAACACATGAGAGAAACAGCCTTTATAAAGCTTGCCGCCCTTTTTTCCTCGTGTCTCAGTCTAATTGTCATCCACCTTTCTCACGCTTTCCAGCTTGCAAAAACAGCTCATGACCTAAGCAAAATGGCAGTCATTTACCTGGTAGATGTGAACAACGTCCCAGTGTACACCCAGTATTTTGACATCAGTTATATTCCCTCTACTGTATTTTTCTTCAATGGACAACACATGAAGGTTGATTATGGGTAAGTCATCCTACCACTGTCTATTATGTCTATAAGAGTTACCAGTCGTTCTCTATGTTACTGTGTCTGGGGAAGGTAACATTTGAAAATTCTAATGTTGTTACCAGCATCTGCATTGAGAATTCTGTAGGAAGCCAGAAGGATGTAAAACAGAGAAGTATTTTGAAATATGCTCTGATGCAATAAGTAGGTGAAATATGTCTGACTCTGCAAAAACCAGTACGAAATGGTTAAAGTCTTAGACATGACTCTGCACCTATTGGACTTTTGGAGATTACAGCATATTCCTGACTTGGTTATGCCATTACAAAGTCAGTTCATTCTTTCAGAATGACCAGATCAGAACCCCTTATTCACTGTGCATCTTTTGATGTTTTTTAGGTGGTTTTTCTCTGAATACTTTAACATTACAATTCTACTTCTGTCTTATGCTTATATTTAGGTCTCCAGACCACACGAAATTTGTAGGAAGCTTCAAAACAAAGCAAGACTTTATAGATCTGATTGAAGTGATCTACCGCGGAGCAATGCGGGGAAAGCTCATTGTGAGAAGTCCTATTGATCCCAATAACATTCCTAAATACGATCTTCTCTACCAAGGAATTTAATGGGTTGACCTGAGATAAGAATTACACGAATGGACGATGTTCTAGATCCCTTTTCCTTTGAGCACTTTTAGCCTCCTCTGACACTGTGGGGCAGTTTGAGCCTTTATCCTGAAGGATCATATTGGTCTCCTTCTGAAGACAGACATTCTGTCACCTCATGTTCGCTCATAAATAAAGCTACATGTTCATGCGCAGAGTTCACACAAGTGACTGTTCTTTGAGTTGTGTGCTGACCCCTACAAAACAGGCAGGCTATGTGCCTCCTCAGCTATGGCATCTCCAGTGCAACCTTCTTCAGGGAACCAGGGCACTCTGTCAGTTGTCTGTTTAGTACCACTTTCATTCAGATGTAAGAACAGTAAACCTGACATCAATAAAAAAAGCTGTGCTTGCTCTCACGAGCATTCAACTGAACGTGCCTTTCCAATAGAATTTTACACTTTTGCCCATTGCTGCATAACAGGACAGAAGTTTCTTCTGAGAGAGATGATGACTGAAATCTGAAATGGATATAAACACAAAGTTGATGCTCTCTTCCTTCTGATACTCATTATTACTGTTCAACAGCTTTTTTTGACTGAGATTGGAATGTTCTACACTTGTAGGAGAAGGTTTTGTCATCCTTCCAAAGGATCCTTTTTTGCGGCCATTGAACACTTTTGATTCCCATGGGCTTGAGCTGGAAATTAAGAATAACTCTTTTGTTTTCGTTCACTTTAAAGATTATTTGAAGTTCTGCTTATACACATTGCAAGTCTTGAGCATGTACATTTAAAAACTCTGTTTCCCACCTCTGTCTAAAGTTAAACAGCTGAGAGGAAACAGCAATGTCATTCCTTTGCATCAGTTTGGTAATTGCAGGTTGCTAGACTATTGTATTTCTATAGCAGCTCATGTACAGTATTCTCATTGGCTTTCTTGGCTTTAAAATGGAAATTATTTTACCTCCATGTGTCATGTTTGGGGCACAACAACTCTAAGTGCAGGGAAGGTAGTAGAATATACTTCCCTGAAGCATTGTTCAGCTTAACAGTAAATGTTTCAAGGAGGAAGGTGGATGTTCCAGCTCTTGAAAGATTTTAAACAATATACAGTACATAGAAGGGAAGAAACAGATTGTTTACGTGCTTTTTCTATTCCAGATTTGGCCTTCTAATGAAGCTGAGCACTTAAGCAAATGTTTTCCTGATAGTTCAGTCTGATTATAGAGCCATAACTATAGAATGTTTATTATAGAAAATGATACAGCTGAGAGTTGGTGTACCTTAACATCTTGAACTCAACTTTAAATTTCACAGCTAGCCAAAAGATTGTGGCTTAAGGCTTTCAACAATGCATTTCTTTCCTAATAGTTAACTTCTGTGTTTTTTTTCTCAAAACCAAACAAACTAGTTTCAAACTTAGAACTGTAAATTGCTCCACAGTGAGATGAAGGTTCTTAGGTGACAGAAAGGTGCAGAAGCAGTTACAAAAGGAAGAGACCACTATCAAGAACAAACCAGTGTACCTTTATTTATTGCCTCTCTTCTTACTTGTTCTGCTTCTGGTTGCAACAGGTGAATTCCTACAGGCTGTTGTGGTCTTGGCTCTCAGCATGCTCTTCAGGTACTTAAAGACAGCTTGTAAGCAGCAGGAGGGTGCTAAACCATACTTTTCTGTTCCAGCAGAGAAAGTAGGACAACTTATTCTCATGAGTAAGCCCACAGCTTTATTTAAAGGTTTACTGTTTGACACCCATTCCCGGCAGTATTTGTGTATCCATTCCTGTATTTCTGGATCGTGTCTGCTCTGGTGCTGCATGTTGTGCATGGAGTCGATGAACGCCACAGAGCACACTTTATTCATCACCTCACATTTTCTCTGCACCAGGAGATCAACAAACACCAACCCACCATAGCCATGGGCAATGAAGGCCACGTTCCTGGCTGCACTCTTTGCAATGAAATGATCCCATACATATATGGTATGCTCTTCGGGGCTGCTGCTGCCCCTCTTGGGGATCCACCAGACAGACTGTGTAAAAGCAAGTGCTTCTTCCCTGGCAGAAAATCTCTCCTTTTCAGTGTTCAGATCAGTGAAGTTGTCATTGGGGTTCAGTACAATCACTTCCCAGTGGCTTTGCAAGGCCATTTTGATGAATGGTATTTGTGTTCCATGTCTCAGGCCCTCACTGACAATTGTCCTACGCCCCCACTGTCCAGCACAGAAAACACCACGGTCTTGAAGAAAGATAATTAGGCTAGAGGAGCTTGTTAGTGCATTCTTGCTCATGAAAAACAAACTTCTTGGTTCATCCTCTGTAGCGTCAGTAGGAATATAAACCTTCTGCAGCATGCAGACTCTTTCCAGGAGCTCATAAACATATTGGGTAATAAAATGTCCCAGAACTTCATAGCGTTTATGATTCTGCTCATGTCCATTCTTGTAGTAATTGAAAACAAAGGACTCATTTGTATCTTGGTGCCTCAGTTCTCCTTTTATATTGAAGTCATACTTTAGTTCTTCTTGGTACTCTGAACCCTCTATTAGTTTCCTCAAACTGAGTTCACGCTGTATTTGTAACCACTACAAATTAAGAAGGCTATTATGTCAAAGTAGTGATGGACCTCCATACAACACCTGCCTACTCACCCCCCCCATTGCATTAGAATTCAGATTTAAAAGCTGTTACAAATGACATACTCATTGATCCAGAGTATTTTGTGGTGGTGTATTGTAAACCAGCTGCTTCTAAAGTCTCTTACAGATTTCATTTGCGAAGTTCCAACATCTGCCTTTATTATGCCTTATTTCAGTTTGGTAGTTAAAAATTTGTAAGCTAGCATGTTTACTTAAAGATCTGCTTAAGGTAGTTTGAATTAAAGACTTTAAGAAGGAGACACATGTACATGGTTCATTGTTCACCTGAACAACTTTTATTGTGCTGTCTCCTAGCCATTATCTTGAAACTCCACTGAGTTTCAAGGCCACCTTTGAAATACAGGCCTTGGCAGTTGGAAATACTCCAAGTGTTGTACTGGATTCTGAGTTTTTAAAGAAAATCAAGCTGCACTTACTAAGGACTTCAACCTGCCCATTGCTTGTATGCCAGCATACTCTCCATGTTCTACCTTCAACTGCACTAGAACAGATAATACATGTATGTATTATCTCCAGTTAGTCATTCATCCTTGTAAGCACTTGCTACATGGGAATACAGGAATGGATGACAGAACAAACTAATCACTGCGATTCAGGAGCAGGGGAAAAGAAAGTCCATGCAGCAAACTATCATGAGGTTGGATTGAGGTCTCCAGTTTCAAGTTATCTCTAATGACTGATATGAATTATACCAGGAAGAGATTTTTGTGCAGCTGAAAAAATTAAGCTTAGCAGAACCTTCTATTTTCCTAGTAACTCTTCAATCTACTACTGACTGTCACTGGCTGTAGAATGGCAAACAGGATATAACCTTTGGTGTGGTCAGAAATCTACCTTTACAGGAGTTTAGTCCTAACACAGTCATTTTGTTTTTTCTGTAAATGGTCTGAATCAAGTTATATTTGGCAAGTTATACTATATACCTTTAAGTCTTTCTTGCTGAACTAAAATAATTTTCTTAGAACCCAGTAAATCACATTCTATGTTAAAAGTCACTATACCATCTGATAAAGCCAATTACTAGGACAAAAAGTGATCTGAGTATTTTCATGTAAGCAACTTGAGCTGGAACCCAGCTCCTTCAAGGAATGCAAGTTTCCTTGAGATAAGGTGCTTAGCAGATTGAAAATTATTTCTTACACTCCCAAATTAAAAAAACCCAAACCCCAAACAAACACATTTTTGCTTTTCAACATAGCAACACCACATGTATTTTCCTTTTGAGCAATCTCCACTGGGCTAGTGTTATTAATTCCTCTCTTCAGGGTCATTTCTGTCTTCTGATTAATTGAGAGCAGGCTAGAAAATGTTACTTTCTCCTTTTTTATCTCATATGATCAGTAGACATAGAAAAGGGGAAAAAATCATATGCTATGATATATAACCCATTTACTGTCTTGCCAGTTTCTTGAAATGGAAACAGCACAAAGAAACTGCAAGGGCACTCATTCATCTACGATTTTTTCGTTCTGCAGGAAGGCACAAAAGACACAAAGGAGATGGGAGAACAGCCCGCTATACTACTGAAATATGGGCAACTAATGCAAAAGAGATAATAGTAGGAAAGAAGCTACCCATATTCCTGTTGTTTTTCCCATGAGATGAAGTGGGAGAAAAATGGACATGTTTTAAGGAAAGATGTGTATGAAGAAAGGTGCAGCATTCTGTAAGAATTAGGAATATGTAGATGCAGTTTCCTCAGAGTGGTATGCTGCGGAGCACCTCTCAGTCCCTTTCTCTCCTCGTCTCTAAAAGTCTGGAGAGACTAATTTCCCAACACACTCTGAATAGGAAGATACTATTCTCTTACTTCAGCTGCTAACAGCAACACTACTTTTTCAGTTCCAAAACAAAGATAAGTGATTCCAAATTAAACCCTGAACACCTACTTTACAAAGCATTGTGAAAGGTTTCTGGAGATTTCAGGAGACAGAAACAAACAACGAACAGTTTTACATGGGGTGCACATGCGACTTTCCTTTCTAAAATTGCCTTCGAGATGCGAAATGGAAAGTTTTGAGGCAATTTGTAATAGGTTATCACTTAAGAGTTCACTTACATAGCAGCTTAGAATCATATTCTTATTAGTCCAGAGGACTGATTTTATTGTAGTAACACAATTAATTATAGAATTAAAAAGTAGCAATTATAGATTGTTTTAGATATAGCTGCATAACGCATATTCTTCTTTGTGGTAAGTCTGCATTCTAAATCGATGTTGATTGCTGTTTGTACTTCATTGTCTATATATATGGATGCAATATTCAAGGTTGTATATGCTAGCAGCCTTTACAATTGCTACCTTAATTTTAGAAAATTGCTTTTGGGGGAAAAATAATCCCTTTCCTTTCCTCCCATTTTTCTGTTCAGATTCTAAAATGCTTCAGGTATAAATTCAGCTGGTGCTTTTTAGAGCATTCGGCATATTCTAAACACTACTGCAGTATAAGTACTATATAAGATCCATAAAGATTACTTTGTTTTCCATTTAAAACCACCTTATTCTAGTAAAGCCCAAGATTACCGTATGCTCTCCTGTAAAATCGGTCATCATCACCGATGGAAATCTTTTTCACTCTGGGAGTGTAGACAAGTCCTCTGCATGAAAAAAATAAACCCAACCATGGCTTCAGTTTTCATTACTTTACGTACTGGGGCGTGTATTTATAAAACCTATCAGTAGCTGATAGTTGCGGCCATCTAAAGCGCTCCGGATAGTTCCAAGTTACAAACTAACCTCTCATGTTTGTAATTTACACCTGACAGTAAGTTAAAGCTAAAACTCGAGTACGAAACTAAACATTTGTCCGCACCAGTTTTAATTCCCGCTACCAAGAAGAAAACAAGACAGAAATCTCCACACAAAACTTACATTTCTGAAGCGTCCTGCAAAAAAACACAAAGCAAAAAAACACAAAGAAAAAAAAACCCCAACCAACAAATCTTCGTCTCCCCTTGGCTGCAGGAGGATTCCTAGGGGCACCAGCTGCAAGCCGCGGCCAGACGGAGTTATGAGGGCGCTGCCCGTCAGGGGATTAACCTGTCGGGCTCTGGCTGTCAGCTGAGGGAAGCGTCATTAGCAAGGTGCAACTTAAATCTGGGTCGGGTTGGGTTCACTATTACTTCTTTAAAAGTAATGCTGTTTTCTCGATTCTTTCCCCAAACGCGTCGGTACTGAGCTCCACCCGAGCAAGTTAAAGCTCGGAGGGCCTGAGGGGCAGCTCCCCGGGCCGCCGGCGGGCGGTGCCCGGCCCGGAAGTACCCGGGGAAGCTGCGCAGGCGGCGGCGGGGCCGGGTAAACAGCTCCGGCTGTGGCGGTGGGTGCTGTGTGCTGCCGCCGGGGCCCTCGCTCCCACCCGCTCCCGGCCCTTCGGGGGAGGGGGCAGGAAGGTAGGGCTGCAGTCGGCCGGCAGCGTCTCGGGGGGGCCCCTGCGGCCCCTGTCTCCGCGGGGGGGCCGCGGTGTTTACCGCGAACGAGCGAAGCCGGCAGGGCGGTTGAACGGAGGGCACCGAGAGAGGGCTGGTGGCGGCGTTGCTGCTCCGCTGGGAGAAGGCTGAGGAGAGAGTGTGGAAAGGTGGAATTGCTGGCTCAGGCCTTCGGGGTTTGTGCGTCTGTCAGAGGGAAACTGTTCATCTTCTAGGGGGAGAAGCCGGGCCGGGGGAGCCGGGGCTGCGGGGCTCGGGGCCCGCAGCGCTCGCCGGCGGGCAGCCGTATGTCAGGGCCGGGCTCATGCGGTGATAGCCCGGGTGCTGCCGGCCCTGGGTGGTGCCTGTTCTCCCCGAGCTGCCAGGCGGACCCCGTTTGTCGGCTTTTCATCGTCGCAGGCGTCGGAACTGGCAGTACTTTGGCTTTTCTTTATCGGTCTGTAGCTGTTCCCCACACCGGGGGCCTATGGCTCTAAGTTAAAAAACCATCGAGATAAGTAAAAGTCCCCGAACTTGGCTTCTTTAGAGACTCAAAACTAGCTGCAAACTTTGAAGGTCTTATGCCAGAATCATGTAGAATATGTATAAAGAGAACACGTATAGATGCTGGAAGCTCTGAGGCTGTGTTATTCCAGTCATGAAGTTTATAGATTTAACAAGAATCCTTGAATATTATTGTTTGTTGGAGCCCTTGCAGTGGTACAGATGTCCTCTGTAACGCCTTTTCGCTCCATAGTCCAGTTGTGAACTGCTCATTAGTTGTGTGCTTGCGGTGGAGTAAATCAGTAAATGTCTTAACTAAGGACAAATTCTAGGACAATTTCAGTAACAGTTCTGTCTATGCTGACAATCCAGAGCCTCACCCGAGTGTGTGTCTGTCTTGTATCGTGGCTGTCAATTACTTTTTGCCAAGGCCTGTAGTGATAGGACAAGAGGAAATGGTCATAAATTGAAAGAGGGGTGGTGTAGATTGGACATGAGGAAGAAATATTTTTTACTATGATGATGGTGAGACTGGAACAGGTTGCTCAGAGAAGCAGTGGATGCCCCATCCCTGGGAGTGTTCAAGGTCAGGTTGAATAGGCTTTGAGCAACCTGATCAAGTGAAAGATGTCCCTGCCCATGGCAGGAGGGCTGGACTATAAAATCATTTAAAATCCCCATCCAACCCAAGCCATTTTATAAATGTGTTTTCTTGGTTCTAGTTTGCTCAAAAATTATCTTCTTCTTTCTTAGTACCTACTACTGTGATCCTGCTTCCCTCTTAATCAATAAAGCAGAAATTGTTAAGTTTGTTTCTTTTTTTTTTTTTTCCCAGTAGAGAAAACCATGTCAGGAAGAGCATCGTCTTCAAGTCATGTCAGTGTAAGTGTTCCCAAAATTTCCAACAATTTATTTTGAGGCTGTGGGTATCTTGGGGTGTTCTGATGTGTTTGCACAACCAAATTCATTCCTCACTGGTCTAACTTTTGCTTTGTTGGGACATGCTTTGTTGGGAAACTGTTTATTATGGTAGCAGTCAACACTAAAGTCTACTGTTGAACATCTATTAATACATGATAGCATTTGATTACACATAAACAGGGTGTTTTCCAAGTTATTTTAAGACCTAGGCTGACACCTAAAATTTGAGAGTAAGTTGAAGTAAGTAGAACAGCTGCAAAACTGTGTAATATTTGGTTATCTGCAGAGATGTACTCAGAAGCTTCTTATGCTAGTGTATATTTTTTTCCTAAAGTATCCCTATTAGCAGTAGTTTCTAGCAGTGGGAGCACTGGTGAGAACAAATGGTAGACACAGCAATTGCTGTGATTGGGTAAGGTCTAGGCAATCTAGTGGTTTAGAAATAAGCTGTTCCAGCACTGTGTTTATGCACTTTCTCTGGCCCTTCCTCCTACAGGCAGAAATCTTCAGGAAAGTATTGCTGCTTTAGATGAGGAGTCTGCTGAGTGCCTACACACATGTATGTGTAGAGTTAGTCACTTTTTGTTTGGGAAAAGCTGAGACAACTGCATACCTTGTGTTTAGCATAGATTCAGACCTCTCTTTCCTCTTGGCTTCATGCTTCTTCTGTGAGTTAGTTGTGGGCGCTGTAAACCAGCATCTTCTTAATGAGTGCAAGCATTGGGAAGATGCTGTATGGTGAGCTGAGAGCGTTGCTGGTTAATGTATCTTGTGCTTTTTATCCCTTTCTGCCAGTTGTCTCTTCTTGTTTACTGAGTCTGACTTTATCTGTACTTAATGTTGTCTGTTATGTCACTACAGAGATTACCAGAACCTCTTTAGTTTTAAATGTATGTTATAATTCTAGATAGCTATGTGTTCTTAGGAATGTCGTAATAGAAGCTCCTAGTCAGGCAGCAGGTGGAGGTCTGAAGTAAGAAATCTGTTCCTAGCCGTTACAGTGCAGATCAGAAACATGCATTCTGACTGATAGATGTGTTTACAGGCCACCTCTAAAACAAAACCAAACAAATTTGAAACAACCTACTTGTAGAAGTTCCTGAATAAGAAAATATCTTGTTTCGGTCCTTACTTGTTGATTGGAAAAGAAGGGAGGTACTTGTATGAGAAGTTGTTGCCTGTGTGTAACATTTGTTTCCTTTAGAGTTTGAGAAATCTGTAATTAAAGGCATATTTGTTACAGCGTTTCACCAGCAAAAGCAACTTCAGGTGCTGTGTAGAAATTCAAGTGTAATTACAAAAAACTTCAATCTTAGTTTCAAAGAAGTGTAGAAAAGGAGTTAAAGCAGTCATGATTCAGACTGAAGGATTGAAATATTATCTCATGGTGCAGCATGCTTCATTATGGTCTGTCTGAAAGACTACCTGCTGAGCTAATGAATGAAGTTGAGGTGTTAATAATTAAGTTATTAGTATCACTCTTCTGGAATCCCTCCTCTTAATTTCATGTTACAATGCAAGGCACCTGGTAGCTTGCAGATCAAGTTCGTAGGACACTTTACAGTGTCCATTGATGCCTTAGGTTTTAACTGTTCTATTTTTCAGATCCTATATGTATCTCTCTGTGTATATGACATACAGAGTATGTTAGTATGTAACTGAAACTTCATATAGCCTGTTAGCTACTGTTCCCTCATACTGGTTAGGCGTAACAACCATCTGTAGGTTTGCTCCTCAAGGACACCTTGTTGTCCCAGGCCCCAAAATATGTAAGCTAAAGCCTCTGAACAGGGGGCAGAGAAAACTTGGGATAATTACTTCATTGCCTGAGATTGTAATTGGAGAATTAACCCTGATATCCAAATGGACCAAACTTATAAAAGCACAAAAAATCCGTGGCCCGGGGTTTATCTTGGGTGTAGCCTCTTGACTGCTCGAGGTGTACCTTTGAAGGCCTTTCAAATAAATACTCACTTTTATTTTCTTAATCTTGTGTAGCCTCTGTTTTCAGGTAGCCACCTCAAGGCATCACGATCATGTGGAGTAACTTCACCCTTTTCCCGTCTGAGCTAGCCTCTGTTTGTCTGAAAGATGTAAATGTTGCATTTCCGATATGATACATTCTCATCCGGTTGTATTTGCAATGTCAGGTTTTTCTTCTCAGAATGCCTGGAGCAATAGCAATGCTTGCACTTTTATTCTTTCAGTTGATATTATTTTAACTGGTTTAATTAACTGATAGGAAATACGATCCTTCTTCCTTGTCTTGATGAACTAGTACAAATTTAGTTTGATCATTTTTGGTTTGATTTTCAATGAATGAACCTTCTTTCCTATATATCTCTTTTTCTGAATTGGTGAATTTCTGTGGATTACTGCTTTCTCTTTCAATAATGACTTTCAAAATGCTGGCTCCGTTTCTGTGAGAGTTGGCAATGACAATAGCTGATACCATTTTGAGCATATTAAAGTCTGTTTGATGCTGAATTATCGTACCAAAATACTTGTACTGTTATAAGGTGTAGTTGTTCTTCATCCTGTATTTTTTCTTTTGAGAAAGCAAACCTGGTCATGACATTTAGCTATTTCGTTTTCTCTTTGTCATTCTCTAAGCTGAGACAGAGTGTAAACAAATCAGAGTGAACTAAGAGAACTGTGCCAGTAGATTGGTTGTCACCTTTTTGTCCCGTTTGAAGATGTAAAGTTAATGAAATAGAGCTTTTTCAGATGGTTCGTGTGTGAAAACTAGCTCATCATGTGGTACGACACATGATTTGGGATCAAGTGTTTATGAGGAATGCATTTAAAGTAAAGGCACAGGTCAGGGCTTCCCTTACAACTTCATTTTGCCCGGTTAAGAAAACTTTGTACATGGCTGTATGTCAGCTCATGGATAATTTGTAATAACAGTGGATAATTTAGTTTTACCATGTGTAACATCATCTGTTTTCAGTTTCGTATACCAAAGAAGAAAACAGACACCAAGTCAGAGGATGTCCAAGTTCAGTCCCCTTTGGCAAGGCTCCCAGGCTCCCACCATTGTGACTACCCTTTAAATGAGGTAAAGAGTTCTTCAGAGCGTGAAGTGTGTAGGAGAATGTTACATGAGGTTTTGATTTAGTTTTGGAGGCTGGGTGTTTTCAACACTGAGTGCTGCCTTGTGATAATAACTCATCCAGGTTGTCTTGAGAGAGACAAGTATGTAGGTTTGAAATCTGCTTGCAAGCATATGTTTACAGAAATGGGAGTCTTAGTGCCATGCTTCCAGCCTAAATTATTGAAAAGCAGAGTTTGTCTTTGGGTGTAGTTTGAAACTATCTTGAATATCACTAATTTAAAGGTAAATATGATACTATTTTTTTAGTCGATTGTCTTCTGAGTCCTGAACTGTTAGGTCTTATTCGGATCACTTACCAAACTTCTTGTTATGATATGGACATAACTTTTACATTGACTTTCCAGTTATCTAGAAGTTTAAACTTTTCAGAGAATATATGAAGTACTGTGTAACTCTTGACAGAATTTTAGATGCTCATACAGAAATAACTATACTAAGACCAAAAGACTGTAAGAGTCTTATGGCATTTGTTGTAAATGGGTGTCTGGATCATCGCAGTCACATATAGAAGCAAATATTTGCCTCTATAAATCTGTTCCAAATTTAGTAAGCATTTCAAATGTCAGGTGTTGGAAACATGTTTTGCTACTCTTGTTTCCTTCAGTTCAGCATCCAGAGTTTGTTGCTGGCTTTAGTGCTTTCAGAATCATGGGCCTGGACAAACAGGTTCTGCCTCAGAGGAGGTTTAAAGGCGTAGTGAGGGAAAGTAGGAATTTCTGTTGACTTCCAGTAGCGGTGGTAATGTGACCCAGGTCTCTTGGTAGGCCAGGTCACTTGAGAATGCTGCAACAGAGGCTCACTGTGGGGTTGTGTTCTATACTGGTAATGCTTTCAGTGAGCAGAGCATCCAGTTGCAGTCAGGTTTTGAAACAGGAGGTAATGTCTTCTGTGGCTACAAGCAGCAACCTCACGGGCAGATCCAGACACCACTTACATGGAATTCTTCCTGTATTTCTCTCTGCCTCCATAAAAATAACAATGAGACTGGGTGAATTAAAAAATACTTTATTTCGTTGCTATTTCCTGGATGTTGTCTAATTTTCTGTTTCTTATTTTTTCTACCTATGTCTATATATTTTGAACTTTTCCATGTAGTAGGAGATTTCATATGCTTTAAACACTGACTAGTTTTTATGTTCTACTTAGAAAAAGAAAACTTTCTTGTGAGTTGTCAGAATTTGCACCATGTTGTTTGAGAAAATCTGTGCAGTTTTCTGTGATTTGGATGTATAGGTCTGTCTTGTGCTGGAACACCAGTGGTATGAGGTGAACTAGATGACGTTTGAAGGCAGGGAGAGGGGAGAGCACCTTCAAGGCAATTTCTTGCTGCCAACTTTAGTAAGGGGGGTATTTTCCATTAGAGTTCATCCCTATGGTAGGGAAAAGTTTGATTTGAGATGCGCCTTTCAGACTTCACTAAAGTTTGTAAAATATATGTGGGCATGAACTTTTCAGTTGCCATTTCAAACCACACTTAGTCAGAAATGAAGATAAGTTTTCCTGCTTTCAGCCTGAGTGGCATAATTTTCAAGCATCTCATGGGTTTATTATATTTTGAATTTTAAGAAATGAGGACGGTTAGGAGGAGGTAATGCCAGAGGGCAGGAGGTTTCTGGAATTGCAGCAATAACTATGTTTTGGTGGGGCTTCATTTATTTAATTTGAAAATATAAGTACTTTCTGGTAATGTAAGAGAATTTGGAAAAAATGAAGTCTTGCTGTTCTGGAGTTTGCCACCTAAGTACCAAGCTTTTAGATTGCTTTTCCTTCTCAGAATTTTATATCTTTTATATCCATATTGTAACCTGTGTAATTTGCCTAAATGCGTGGAGTTAGCCTCTACTTTCTGCATCTTGTGTATCTGTGATTATGTGGAACAGGCCTAATATTTAAGTCCATGTTTGGTATAGTCCCCCTTGAAACAGGGAAACAATGAAATTGTCTTGTATTGTCACAATTCTTCAGGAGAAAAAAGTTCTGTCCAAGATCAGTTGGTATGTGGATGCTTTGAATCAAGCAAATTAATTCTTTGCAAAATTGCTGCATATGCTCTTCATGGCTTTGATATATTTGGTCAGTTGCATTGTTTCAGTGTCTGGCATTGTCTCATTTTTCTAGTGCATTATCCATTATGACATATTCATGTCTGTTGAAATCTGCCAATTTTATTTGTTTTGTTTCAGTGGAGATTAAGTGCCAACAACAGAAAGCCTTCAACAAAAGGAAAAAGGCAAAAGGATTGCAACAGATGCAGCTCTAATGATGAAGAATCAATTGGGTAAGAAGTCATCACAAAATGAGTTCATTTGTTTGTATATTCAGAGTTTCGCAGTCTTTCTTGAAGACGGGTGTCTCTCGTCTCTAGCTAATTACTTGTCATGCAGAGGTGGTTTTTCTCTCACCTTGAGAGAATCATGCTTCAGTGGTCTAATGGTAACTGTAACCCTTCCTTTGTGTCATCGCAGCACAGGACTGTGACATTAGAATGAGAGTGCAGCATTTATGGGAGGAATTACTGCTTGTTAACCTGCTTGGAGTCCTGAAAGGTGTTCGTTACTCTCAAAGTGTAAATTGTCATTCTAGCCCTAGATATCTTTAGATATTTAAGAAGCTTCCCAGAATTCCTTTTCTTATCCCTTTTTGTTCTGTAGTCCGCATTCATTAGCCTAAGCTTTATCAACTCTTACAAACAATTAAAAAAACCCTTTAGCAATATGGTGATTCGTAGTGGAAGGAAGTAAAAAAACGAGGGCTTTTTCACCTCTCTGTTATTGTCAAGGCACTTAATTACTTTAAGACTG
Source organism: Oreocharis arfaki (assembly GCA_013398015.1). Lineage (NCBI taxonomy): Eukaryota > Metazoa > Chordata > Aves > Passeriformes > Paramythiidae > Oreocharis > Oreocharis arfaki. Next base: position 191,730 of record VZRR01001189.1, on the reverse strand, counting down.
CTGATGTGCCACTTCTTTATTCTCTGTTGCCAAGAGCAAATATCTTGGTTTCTTTGAGATTATGGCGCATTATTTTGTATGATAAAATCATCATCTGCAGAGTTGTCAGGTAGGTAATTGTTTTATCCAAGAAAATTTTGAAGCTGTAATTGCTGTAGTTGACAAATGGAAATGAAAATCCAGAGCTAGATTTATTAGCAGCAGCTAGGAAACATAATGACTTTGTGACAAAATGAATATGTTTGTCTTAATGAAACAGTTGTTATTTCCCAAGTCACTTAATTCTAAATAAATGAGTAAGCATTCTCTGCCCTGTTTTCTGACTGCAACTAAACTTGCCCGTAAGTGGTGTCTTATCAGGAGAGGCTGTTAAAAACAAAGTGCACAGGTAATGAAGATGCAGGTGATTTTGACACTACTGAGTTCTGTGGGTTTGAGATGTATGAATAGTCATTGTTTAGTCTAGTCTGTATATTCAGAATGCTTCAAAGTGTTGCAGGGAAGAGCTGAAATTATAAAAGATGCTGAATTTATTTTTCATACCTCCACAGAGGCATAGCTGTCAGTTTACATGTACTTACCTCGAAAAGCTTCTGTCACTAACTTTTAACTGAGGGAGCAGCTCACAGGGTCAACCTAACAATTTAATTGCAGTTTCCTGAATTTTATTTATGTTGTGACATGGCTGATATCTGATATTAAGATATCAATCTCTAGAGGTCTTTCGGTAAACATTGAACTGATATTTCAACACTGATGAGTTTAGTTTCTTTAAAGCTACCTTTAGATCTGTTGTGTATTAATTTTCTGTTACATGTTTATTTCAATGGGTGAGAGACTTTCAAATAGCATTTATAGGGGTTCCATAATTTTTACCCAAATTGTTACCAGCACGATAGTGAGGAATTATTTAGGCTACAAAGAGACAGCAAATATTCAGATAATAAAGCTGTACATTTTTCAGTTCCTTGAAAAAAAGATGTGTGTCTAGAGAGTCGCTGGAGGCTCTCTGTAAAATAAATTTACTCTCCTGTCTGTAATGAAGCTTGTACTAAGTGTTCCATTTGGGTACTCAGTGTTTCTCAGTAAGTCAAAATTGACATGGTGACCTCATTGCATAGTAAGTGGAAAGAGCACCCAGGTTCTGAAGGGGTGGTGTTTGTTGGGCAAGAGCCTGAGAGCTGACAAAACTCAGAAGAGGAAAGAGTGAAGTTGTGTGCTGCAAGTCTTTCTGATGCAGTAGTTTTTATTCCCAGTGAGGAATTTTTTATTTGCATTGCAAAGCAGGAAGTAAGTCTTAATGACAAACTCCTTTTAGCTCCTAGTATTTTAAAAACAGTCTACTTTATTGATAGGAGCCAATCTCAGATTGTTGCATCTAAAGTGTTGCTTTAGGATTGTTACTGCCACCTAATTTTGCTCAGAAAGGACAAAGTAGGTGTATTAGTACAAGCCTACCTTCACATGGGATTTTTTGACTTAACTTCTGGATTACAAAATTTGGTAGTTGATTGCTTCTGTCAGTTGTGCTGTGATGTGAGATCATGGGGGTCCGTAGCAGCAACGGCAGCTGCTCTCACTTGTACAGCTCTGCTCCGGGGTTTGGGAAGGGTGAGTGTCAGGGGATTTGTCTGTGATCCCAGAGTGGGCTCCTGGGGCAGGTTAATTCCCTAGTTAGGGGGGAGCGTGGAAGGAGTACCTAAATAAGGTGTGTGCAATTCTTTCAGGTCAGTATTTTAAATGTTCAGTGAAATACGTGTCACAGCTGAATCAAGTACTGACCCAGTAGCAGTGAGGTTTTTGTGGCAATCATTTACTTACTGGTCCACCTTGCCTTGAGAAGTGCATTTGGTCAGTAATAACCTCCTAGTCCAGCAAAGCAAGGAGGTTCATAGAGACGTTGATATTTTTGTTGGTCACTGACTTTTCATCAGCTGGTGGAAGGTCAGGACCTTGAAGCTGGAAGAGGCAGTCAGAAGCTTTCCTCGCAACAGGGTGTATCAGTGAATGTATCAATCAGTTCCCCATTAATGATAGTGTATCACGCTATTCCTTTGGGCTCTGAAAGGTCTAGGAGCTCTTGGGCTGTGCAGCTGCTGCAGGAGCTCAGATAGCTGAATACACATCGAGTCTATCAGTGGCTTTATTCTGTAAACACAGGACAGATCTCCAGCTTGTGTGAGAGCTGAGGGAACAACGCTGAAATGGTGTGTGACGTCCCACTGCCAAAATATTTATTTCCCAGGACTTGAGTTTACTAGTAAAAGAATATAGGCATGAAGATAGTGGTGTATACAGTTAATAATAATTTAGTCCCAAATGAGTCACTAGCCTCCTGATCTTATTTTGATCACTTTCTAATACAAATTTGAATGAATTGGAGACAGCAGTTGCAGCACTGGTGTGTGTATGTGTGTATACAATATGGTCATTGGGTAAGGAACCGTATCAAGCAGCAGTGATTATTGCGTGAAATAGAGGTCAAACATTTTCCCTAAAGGGGTATAAACAATTAATAGCCTTTGTTCCTGTGGTTTGTAAGGTATGATAATTCTTTTTTTGTCTGTGAAAAGCAATATGGGGCTTGCAAGGAGCAGCTAACAGCATTTTTCATAATATATTTTTTGTTTATTCCATCATTACATGCAAAGGCATGTTTTTGTTACCTTTGCTGTTGTATTTTTTTCAGTTTTGAGGAGGTAAATGAGAGAGTATGGTAGGTACTTGTTTTAAAAACAGATATAATTGCCTTTGGTTTTCCGTTACCAAGGTGCCTCCAGTTTAACTGTTGTGCAAATTACTTGCTGGGTCTGCTGGTGGGACTTGTTTTTAATATATACTTTGCTTTTTTTCTGCTTGACACTTATTTTAATCTTTTGAAATGTCTTTTGCTTGAGTTGCTCAGTTTATTTTGTGGACAATTTAACAGATAATTTAGGGATCTGTGTCCCAATCGTTGTTTACAGTTGTACAGTCTGGCTTAAGTTTAGATGTTTCCCTGAATGTGTTATACTCCCAGTCTTAATGGACATGATTTTCAAGAAACACTGCCAGAGGCCATTCCTCTTTTAGAAAGGGAAGCCACTGAAAGCTCTTATGCTGCTCTTCTGCTCTGAAGGTTAGATCATAACCAGTTGAAAAACTTCAGTCAAAACCTAGTGCCAGATAAGAATGCCTTGGCCTGGCACTGACAGGTGTATACTATTGACATCCTTGTTTGTTGAAGGTTCCTCTCCTTTGCATAGATTTCCAGTTCATAACTTGCTTCATGGTATGTGTGTGTGAAATTATATCATTTTTGAAAAAGTACTTGCCTAAAATCTATAAACCCCATTTAAATCAAGGGAATGGGAAACATTACAAATTCAGTGCCAAATAACAATCAGTAAACTGAATTATAGAGGAGCCTGGAGCCTGTTAAGGTTTAGCTTGGTGTGAGTGTGAGCAAAGGATGTCAGATCTGAATTTTCAAGGTGGCCAACAAACTACAGGTAGTGAAATTCTACTTCTGACTCCTTTACCTCCTTCTGTGGACTTTTTCTGTCATTATGTTGTTTAAACACTCAGTGTTGGAATATTTTCTGTTACCTTTGCAAGTCTTGATCATACACGGTCATAGAGTCTTTATTTTATTCCCACTGGACTGATGACCTTGCTGTTTGAGCCTAAATTTAGTAAAATTTCATTACGGTACCACGAGTTTGAGAAATAAAAAGAAAACTGTCTGGCATTTCTGTGAGGTGGAACAATGAAAACTGATTGAGGTCTGGGAAACTGGTAGGCTTGGCTTATTTTTAGTCAGGAGAGCTGAAGTATTCTGTAGAGAAGAGCACATTTATGTTGTCCCATGATCCCCCGCAATAATGATTTTAAAACATATTTTTTAGAAGAAGCAATTTTCTGGTTTACGTCTGCATATTGCTAGAGCCTGCTTCTACAACTGTTTTCTGTTTGGAGGAAAAAACACTATTTAGTTACTTCAAGGTTTGATTTTTAATTTTGAGTCCTGTTAGAGGAGAAGGGGAAATATCTGGCTTAGTCTTTTATTGCATCATCTCTTCTGGCATCTGAAGACCTGAAGTGACTTCGGTTCTTTAGTCTTCAGTAACTGGCCCTCCAAAGTAGTTTGGGTGTTTCTTGTCTCTAAGGAGGAAATTTAAAGCACAAGAGTGAATGTCCAGTTTCATAAGATAACTTATACAAATTTACTTGATGACTTTTGCCTTGAAATTTTCTTTAGCTGCTTCAATAGCTGTAAATTTTCTTAATTCCAATAGGTTCTTGTGTAGCTGAATTTTTAATTGGTCACATTTCTTAAATATATATATTCTCTATTTCCTTAGGTATTGCTTATTTATTTCTTATTTCTAATATACATTACAGTGGACAAACAATAAATGATGTAGAAGTCTGGTTGCTATAAGCTCTTCTGATGTATTAAACTGTGGCTCATGTGTGAGCTCAATGTATGAGAAGTCCAGAGGGAAGCCAGAACTTCTGATTTAGTGGGGTCTTCTGTGGGAAAATGTGTCTTGCTTCCTGTGCTGAATCAAGAACTCTTGCCAGACTTGGTATGTGCTCACTAAGCTGCTGCAGTTGAGCTCCACCATTTAAGACATTAATGTAACTAAACTGACCCTCAGGACCTGTGTTCATTTTCTAAGCTTTTCAGTAATTGAAGCATATCTTGAAATGAACTCCAATCTCTGGATCCTCAGAGTGCTGAAGAAGCCTCTCTTACATCTGCAGTATTTGAGGCACATACTTGGAACACTTTTTTGCATTAGCATTCAGACTATATACAGAACAAGGTGAAAGAGCGAATGTTCACCTGCCTTTCCCAGACTGCATAAAACATTCTGGAATGCTACTGTGCTTTAGGTTGGTCTTCAAATGAGACTGTCTTTGCACATGTGACTTTTTATTGCCTTCACAGAGCCAATGTCTCACTTGAGAAACCCTGGATTGTTTTTCCAACAGCTAATTAGGGCCAGTCTGTTACATAGCACTTTACCCTCTGTCCATGTCCTTGGCATCAGAGTGCCTTAAGTGGGTTTTGAGGTTCTTTTTTACTGGTGCTCTTTTTTTTTGTCTTTTGAGATGAAGCCTTAGCTCTTTACCACCAGTTTTCCTTTGGGAAACTTCTAAGAGAAGTCCAGAGAGTGAAGGAAACTGCCTTCACTTGAGTTTAAGTTACTTAGTTTTGAAAGGGAGCCATTTAGATTTATTGTGCTTTGTCTAGATAGTGGTCTCCAAAGTGTGGTGTGTATGAGACAATTCGCTGGAGTACAGGAAGGAAATCTTGTTGTATTTTTACTAAGTATTCATATTGTCTTTATTGCATTCCTTTTAAAATTTCTATTTATGTGTTTTATAATCACAGAATTGAGGTTGGAAAAGACCTGTAAGATCAACCTGTCACTAGTACATCTCAGTAGATTTTAATTAAATAAACTTTGTAGAAGGTACATGCTCAAACTACTTACTGCTGGTAGGGCTGTGTGATTAAAACATTTTGGAGACCACTGGTCTGGGAAAGACATAGCAGAGCTCTAGGAGAAAGCAGCCATAGCGTACATATCATGGCATACACGTTATGGCATTCAGGGGTGCAGAGATCTCATCAGGCTGACAGCCATTCACAGCTTATAGGCAGCTTGTCCAAGCTGTGTGTAGGAACATTTGTCTTTTCAGGTTCAGTGAGGGGTTATGTGTCTTGTCAATATGGTAAGTAACTAGGGAGAAGAAATCTCAAAGTGAAGTAGCAATTGAAAGAGCAAAATAGAAGGCTTATATAAAACATCTGCCCCAAGTTTGTTATGTTTCACTAGCATGGCAGTTCCAGATCTTTTTTTTTTAGGTTCAAGCATGTCTGTCCTTCAGCAACAAAAGTTTTCATGCCATACCTGTATTTGCCACTAGGTACCATGTACCCAGGCTGCTGAGCCGAATGCAGCATGTCAGTGGGACGCTTAGAGTTGCTTGCAGAGTTGTAAACCCGCTGAGGAATAGCAGCCCTTTGCTTAAGAAATGTTACTGTAGCATGTGTGTAACAGCTAAGTGAGTAAGAGCTAGTAAGTTTTTTTTCTAGCTATTAGAAGGAGACTTGCTCTATAGCGAGAATAATTTTTTTTGTTATGCAAGACATGCAGTAGAAAAAAAAACAATTCTCACCTCAGTAATCTTTTAAAACCAACCAAAGTATAGATACTTCTTTAAAGAACTTCAGTAGAGCATTTTTACTGACTTTGTAATTTGTAATTCTAAGTAATCTGTTTAGTGAAATTGCGTTGAAATAGTTGGAATTTCAGAACCGGGAGATTTGTACTAACTTCTTGACTTTTTTCCCCCCCAGCAAGATCATAATTAATCTGCTATATGAGAACAAATAATATTCATGGTTTTAAAATAAGATGCCACAAAATTAGTTCTTGTTTTCATGTCCTGCAAATGGTCAAGTGTACACTTTCAGAATAGCTTCTCAGGCCGTAGTGACACCACTTCCAACATTTTGTGATAACAAGATGCACAAAAATTTTCATTTCAGCGCTTTTGCACTGAAAGTTTACCTTTTCAGAATTGCATACGGATATGTTTGTCATTTGTGCCAGAAGAAGAAAACTTGAAAGGCTGTCCTGATCAAAAGATGAGTTTGTGATTGCTCTTCTCCAGAGAGAACTGCTTTGTAAATTGTCAGGGCACTGACCTTAATTCTATAAGTAATGATGCAGAGACAGTGAACTCATGGAATATCTTTGTTGAATTCATGTGACTTAAAAAGTTCTCAGCACCCTATTATTAATGTATTGTTATATGTATGGCAGGCAACCCAAAGTTATCTTGACGAATGTCCTGAGGACGAAAATAGGAAGACAATATTCACAGGCGCAACCTAAAACTGGTGTTAATTTTTCTGATGCTGGCAAGCTGCAGTCAAATCAAGCACCCTCATCATCTGCTGCCAGCGTAAAGATATGGCAGATTTTAAACCCTACTCTCCAAAGTCTTTTTCTGTCTGAAAGGTATGTTGTCTTTGCCTCGTGTCACTAAACAAAATAATTTTCCTTGCAGTTATTTCTTCATGAGAAAGTGTTCTTTATTGTACCACAGCTTCCTTGTTAATGAAGTATATTTTATCTCACTTCGCTGAATTTTCTTGTGCCTGGTTCCTTTTGATAATCATTGAGAGAGATGGTGCCAGGCATGCCCTAGTGTTTTTTTCTGACCAAATGGCTTCTAGATGGTCCTGTACTGTCAAGACCAATTAATTCTAATTTAGCCATCAGGTTCTCGAAATATTTGGGGTTTATTTAATCTCTTGAAAAGAATACACTTGAATTTAATTGCAGCCCTTTTCTCAGAGAAGATATCAAGGTGTATTTTCACTGTTACTGCTTTAGGCTGCTCGTTAAAATAGGAAAACTGGCCTAAATGATCAGAAGAAAAGCATGTCAAGTCTAAGTCATGTTTTCTTTGCACCCCTGCAAGCAGTGGTCAATTGTAGATATTCAGGGAAAAGTATGGATAGAGTGAATACTTTATTCTCTGGGTTTTCTCTTTGGGCTTCTGACAACAGACAGTTTAGGGGCCTGCTTTATTGGAGGTTACATCCAGTCTACATGTTTTCCAGTATTAGACTTTTCCTCTTTAAGTTGTATCTCTTTAATTGTTTATCTCCTGTGAGTCTCTGCAGTCTTGTCTGGAAGGTAGTCTCCTGATTAAAAACAAATTTACATCTTGGTGCAAGAGGAGATCTGAGTACTCTCCAGACATCACATAGTCTGTGCTGGAGTGTGCTCCGTAGATGAATACAAACAACAGGAGAATGATGCAGTCAATACCCAAAAGGCAGTGTTGGTCAAAACAGATTAGGAAAGGCCATAGCCTTACAACCTAATCCAAAATAAATTGCAATGGAACTGGTAGAATTTGAATCCCAGTCTGAGAAAGGAAGTGGATAAATCATGGTCTATACAACAAGCTGGCTGCAGTGGCATTGTATGAAGCAAGCTGAGTTGCTCTTACACATCATGTGTTGTTCAAGTGGGAGTTGCATCTTCATATTTCTGCTTGGCTTATTTTTGATGCTTGTCTGATTTAACACCTGGGGGTATTTTTCTGGGCCTTGCTATACTGTAGAGTGCCACCTCATACTTAAGAAGTGAAATTAAATCTAATGCTGTCTTTTGTGTACATGCTACTTTTCTACCTGCTCACTAGATGCTTTAGAAAATTTACTCTGTTTTACTGGAGGCTTCTTGTTCACAGGAAAATCAAGACTGTTTGTTCCAGAGTTCTAAGAAATGCATACAGATACTGCATGAAAGCTTTTTAGAGATAAATATTTACCAGTTGTTAAACAATACTGCATGATATGTTAGAGGCAATGCAGTGTGCCTTGTATCTGGCTAAGGTAAAATTACGTGGCTAGTTTTTCTTACCTTGGCCTTATTTTGTGTTTATCTGCTTTCCTCATATTTTAAGTTTCTTAATGAGATTTTTTTTCTTTTTTTGCCTCTAGGGGACCAAAAATATTGATGTTTGATTATCAAGCCTCTAGGATACATTAATTTAACAAATAAGTTTGTTTCTCTAGATTTCAGTGCAGTACTTATGATTTGCTGTTATATGTATGGCAGGCAACCCAAAGTTATCTTGACGAACATCCTGAGTACGAAAATTGGAAGAAAGTACATAGACAGCCACGTAATAGTTGATGCAAATTTACCAGCTGCTGACAAATTGCAATCGGGCCAACTACCCTCATCAGCTGTTGCCAGCCTACAGACTTGTCAAATATTAAGTTCTCCTCATGAAAGTTCTTTTCCTTCTGAAAGGTATGTTACTGCTGATTTTGCAAGTCTTCCTGAAATGGCATAACTTCACAATGGAAAAGAATTTCCCTGAAACAGGTTTTTTTCTACTCTTTTCTTGAATCAGGGGATCAGTTTCCTGAGTGCAGATTAACATGCTTCTCCAATGAGCCATTTTAACATTGCATTTGTTCTGGTTTGCTGGACCTGATGTTAAAAGGCTACTTTCCTTTCTTAGAAGGAATTTCTGTTTGCAGTGGATCACTGTTTTGGTTTGGGAAGATGCACAAGTAATTTGAACACATCTAAGTTGGTTTTGTGTCCAGAACCAAAACCTTGCTTTCCTGTTGGTGTGAATATGTTCTAGCATGATTTTGAACAACTACTTTTGCAAAGTATCTCCAAATTCCTGTCTGTGATAATTAATTTATTTTCACATTAACCCGCTGGTGGTCTCAGTATTTGTAGCAGGGTGGCTTTGGTTAAGGGCTATGTGTGTCCTCTTACCAGTTAACATCTACTTTTCATCTTTTCTTCCTATATTTAGGTTGACTGAGCATCACAGTAGTGTTTGACATATAAAACTAGTAGAAATCAGATATTAGAATTAGGTAACATCTGTTTTGGTCTAAGACGGCAGTTGCATTCAAAGTAAGCTGTCTCCTTTTGTCTGTTATGGCTACATCTTTGCTCAACAGCAAATTTTCCACAGAAAAAAATAGCAGGAAATTCTGAGGAAGACGATAGAAAGATGAAGAGAAGACTGAAGTGGAGTTGTTTTTTTTTAAGGCAGGAATAATTAACAATTCCCAGGTTAAAGTTGAGAAAATCAGTCTTATTCCTCATTCTGATACATCACCACCTTAGAAAACTGAAATTAATAGGAATTCCTTTTTTTTTCCTATTGAGTTGCCCATTGTTGCTTAAATTAACCTGACAAAGCTGCAATTTAAATGAGATATTTAGAGAGAACAGTTTTATAGGCTGTCTCATTTTAAAGCATCGTATTTGTTGCTAATAGATTTCTGTAACTTAAGGCATGCTGAAGTGTGGGGTGTTTGGATTGTTGTGATTTTAGGTTTTTTCGTTGTTTTGGGGGTTTGTTTTGGTTTTGTTTTATTGCAAAATCTTTAAGACTGATTTTTTAGGTTCTGATTTTTTCACTTTGTAAAGTTTTGGATGATGGGATGTAGTGGATTTATAGAGAGGAAAACATGAGCTCTTGTATTTAACTCTCTAAATCTGAGGGTACATCTATTGTATCTTTTCTGGCTCATATCTGGAGCACAATATCATATATTAAGCACAATAATGGTTTGAGCTAGTAATTCTTCTTAGTAGTTGTGCACTCAGCTTGCTTTGGATTTGGAGTGGTTCATTGTTTGAATGATTAATATTCTGTTCCTGTTACGTGGTTTTCTAACGCGTTGTATAAAAGGCGTGTTACCAGGAACCAGCATTAGGATGATTTTTCACTCTTCCCCAGTGACCGGCACTTTAGTACAATTTGTAATAGATACCATATGGGAAATGGAGAATTTAGGAATTATTTCAACAAAGTCATGTCTTGATCCTGGTCACCTCTCTGTAAGTAAAATCACTGCATTACATACACTTGGCACTGATTCTTCTGGGGTCTCTTCTTTGGAGGAGAATAATGAAAGCTCCCCCCTTGTAAGTGTTATGCATATGTATGCACATGATCATACAGAGAGGCTTTTGTACCATCAGAGTAGTTAGAATGAATGCTTTGTATTGCTGAAAATTGTGCTAGTTCTGTGTTCTGGAAATTTCAGATCAAGTCAAAGAATTGTGTGTCCTCAGAACAGGGTGGTAGTAAGTTAACTTACCTCTACCAGCTAGAACTTACTGCCAGCTCCCTTTCCATTCTTGCTCTTGGTATTACAGAATTCGTGGATTGTTGTTGCTTTTGTGCAACCCAGTGAGAAATGCATTTATTTAAGTGAACACTGGCCTGTCAGTATAACTGATGAATTTGAGGTAGGTTTTAAAGTGCTTGTTTCTCATGGTTGTTAAGAACACTTTACAAAATGTATTGCCATAGTGTCATAGGTGATGCATATATCTGTTAAGGGGTGCATTTAAAGCTGAATTATCAGGAAAGACGGAATGAATTGAAAATAAAATGTGTAGAATTTATGTATAAACCAAATATGTTTAGGAAAATCTATTAGCTGAAACAACCCTATTCAGGTGCTTTCCATTGTTAAAATGCCTGAATTGTGATGTTGGTGTAAAACAAATGCTGAAAAACACTTGATGGATTTGTCTTTTAAGGCAATCAAATCTGTACAGCTGTTATGCATACAAATATTTTAGTTGAGAGAGAGGTGTGGGTTCCAAAATAAAGTTTTCTATAGTGAGCTGCCCAGTCTGTGGAAGAGTCTTGTTCCGTATACAGAATGAACAATACCACTTACTGAAAGCTACTTCTATATGTGGTCAAATTCATGATTCTTTGTGAATGGAAAGATATTCAGTAATTTTTTCACGGTGTTCGTCACTGTAGTATCGGAGCGCGCTGGAAATCTTTGTCTTTACAGAATTCCTAAAGAGCACTGATAGTTCTAATCCACAGATGCATCACTAAAGATTAGGCATCTGTTCAGAAAGTGTCCAACAGTTTTGGTTGTCTGGTTAGAGATGTCAAGAATGTTTTTTGACATGGTGGGTGATGATTTTTATGAGTCGAAGCTTGGCTGTCAGTGATGTCAGGCACTGTGGTGATCACTTAGCTCTTTGAAAATTTGAGACTGCAATATTCTGAGTTAAACACATTATAAAATGGTGAACACAAAATCCATTTGGATTAAGTACTGTAATCCTTTTCTGTTTCTTTCTTTCTTTCTGTGTCCCATCCCTCTTCACCTCTTTTAAAGTTGCTGTTTCAGGCCCTTTTGAGCAGGAATTTCTATTTCAAATAATTTCGCATTGCAGGATCTTACTCAATAGATTCTATTAGCATTATAAAAATGCTGAAAAAATGAAAATATAAAATTAAAAATATACTGCATTCCCACCATATGCATTACAAAGGCAAGGATGGTTAACTGACTGTTTTCTCTTTTTTTCTTATGTGTTCTTGTTGCAGTCATTCCTTACAGCAAAATAATGTTTCAGTTTCTGATCCCAAGCATGTCAGATTCTCATACTGTGCTTTTTAGAAACGTTGGTTTCATTAATAATATTAGAGTATCTGTGTATTTCCACAACTGGACTGAATTAATTTGTGTCTCATTTGCCAAGGTCCACATGTTTATGGGAGAGGCAGAAGTTTGTAGTCTGACCAACTCTGTTTCTGTTGGGATTTTTATTCAGTATTTTACAAAATTAAAGATAAGTCATAGTTAATATTATTTACAGGTCTGAACGTTGCCTGAGAAAGAAAGATGATGAACTGTGTAAATTGACCAAGGCTTCTAAGGAACCAGAAAAAACTAATGCTGTCATGTTTAGAAGACGAGAGCTGCAGAAGAAAGGTTTGTAGTGAGCAGTCATCTGGCAGTTAAGTAAGAATTTTGGAGAATGTTGGGATATTTTCCTTTGATACTCTACTATTGCGAGAAGAGCACAGAAATAAATTAGATGTTGTGTATGTGTTTCCTCAAAATGCAGTTTTTTACAGGTATGGTAATAATATATCAAGTGCCGAGTTTTATATAGGGATAAAGCCATGGTGAATCGAATCTGTGGAAGGAAAATGAAACTGAGCACAGCCTCACTACACTGTTATAATCTTGATTTTCTAAAATGTCTTATAATAAAGAATGTAATCTATTAAGAATGCCCAAATGGTTTGTGAACCCTGCTAAAATGTTCGTGCTATTTGACAGTATTTGCTTTCTCTGCTGAAGCATTATGACCTCTATGCTCAGTCTCCAGGGATAATGTACTGTCTTTTTATAACGGTTACTAATATTTGCAGATTAGAACAGGAAATTGAGACTATTGCATTTGGCAGAAGATTAAAGAAAGACTGTGGAGTATAAAGTGCTAATTATTGCTTGGAAGGGAGCTATGAATTTGGTTATACCCTTAATTAATTATGCACAAATAATAACAATTTTAGGGAGTATGTTTTGGCAGCCACATACAATTAAAAAAGGAAAGAACTTACTGTGGAGGATACCTGCTTCCATGCATTTTATATAAAACATGAATGATAGGAAGAAGTGGAAAGATTTTTAAGGATAATACATCAAGTTACTTTTTTTTTTAACACAGAAAACAAGCACTGTGGGGAACTGGAGAAGAGGAGCAGACACATGAACAGCACTACTCTTAGTCAGAAGGAATCAGGCTCTTTTGATTCTGAGAAAAGGAAAAGAAGATATAGTGGCCATATTTCTGATGATTGTAATGCACACATTCCAGAAAAGTCACTTGTACTCTCTGTAAGTTGCATTTAATTTTAAAGTCTGTGTTTGTGTACACACCTTCACATAGACTTCAGCAGCAGCATCAACAACATCCCAAATAAAAGAATCATGCTAATAAATAGGGTTTATAATATATGTATATTAGCACGTATTACCTGTTGAGGGAAAGTAGTTCAGTGATGCATCACAAGGAGTGAGTAAATGTGCTTCTGTCCCCATCATCACAATATGCTTATTGTAACAGGTTGTGAAAGATGAATGACAGTGTTTGCCTCAGACAGGAGCGTGGATTAAAACAATTTTGGAACTAAGGCATTCAGCTACTCAAGTGAAGCTTCTTTCAAGGCATCAAGATGATCTAGAATTAGGGACTAATTAAGGACTTTAATAGCAAAACTGCAAAGTATACCTGAGATTACTGAAATCTTGCAGATGTCATCTTTTTCCTTCTTCCTTAGTCTATTGTACTTTGCCCTAAATTTTTCTTCTTATCCATCATTAGGATTTGAAAAAAAACCCAACAAATAAAAGACTAAGGGAATCAGTCCAGTACAAAATGTGATTTGTATTCAAGCATTTGAATACAATAAAGGCATTTCTGCAACCTTCTGCTTTAAACACTACAGAGACAGGCAGTTACCAAACCTGCTAAACCAACCAAGCCACACTTTTGGAAAGTAAAGAGCAGCACTGATTATTGGTTGCTCTGTCTGACACTGAAATAGCTGCTAAAAATCAGAAATAGTTCCTTGTTCAGTTTGAATGGGGGTCATTGTAGACTTTATGTAATAATAATCTTTGGAATATGAGGAGGGAGAAGTTATCCTGACTTGTGCATTAAATGTCATGGTGTTAAGCTATAATTATTTTTTCTAGCACATAGCTAAGTATCAGGCATCACTGATCTGAACCATCTAGAAATGTCAAGAAATAAACTTATATCCTGTCTCTGACTCCTGTTTCTAGGAAAAGCAAAGTTTGAGTTCAACTCGGTCTTCTGGCTGCAGAATACCCTGTGAGGATGGACAACATCACAGATCTAATACTGTTCTGGTGCCAGATTGTCCAGCAGAGAGAGGCTCTAAAGATACTTCCACCCACAACCGCTTAAGGCCTGCTCACAGCCACCCAGAGGAATCTGGCTCAGAGTCTCCTCCTAGAAATTTGTCAAAGAAACAGCTTTCTGCCACCAGTGAGAATGTGATTTCACCCCCGGCTCGTACAATCAGGAAGTTAAAGATGGACAAAGCAGAGTATCTGAGCAAGCTGCGGAACAGAATCTGCAGGGGTAATCAGCAACTTGTTTCCATTGACCCAAGTATGTACTGTGTCTGTGCTCATGACAATTATTGGTGGTACACTTAGGCACTAGGAGAACTCGAGCATGACTGGCTAGTTGAGACCTATGGAACAAAAGACTGAAGACTGACATCATGTTGCTTGTAATGCATTGTACACGTTAGAGAACAGTGCCTGCTGTCAGGGTCTTGTACCTGAGAAACAGGATAGACAGCAAGATTTTCAAATTTCAATCCTCTTTTTTCAGCTGATTTTGTGGCTATGGAAAAACTGAGCTTTTACTTTTTAATGATGCTAAAACTGAGAAAAATTATTCTCTTCTTTGAAGCAGCTGTGCTGTGTCCTGTTTCATTTAATAGCCAAATAATTTTGAGGATCTGGGGTAAAAGGTGTTCGTGAAGATGCAAAGCAGTGCTTGTTGCATACAATTCCACGCACACAGATCTTGACTGGTTTGAGCAGTGTACTTTAATATCACGTACTGCAAGAGAGAATTCTTTACTTGTCTGAAATCCACAAGGAATGAAATATTCTCCACTCTGTCATTTGTAGTATATGTCTACTTGTTTTTTCCTTTTTAGTTGTCCTTTCCAGTGATGACGAAGATGGACCTTCTGAACCACAATGCACAGAGCTGATGCAGGATAATATCACTGAAAATAAAGAAAAAGACCAGCAGTCTGACTTCTGTTTCTCAGCCAAGCAATTAGAAGACAAGATGAAAAGTCACACAGAGCAGGTAGTCCAGTTTTTGGCCTATGTATTGTTATGCCAAGCCTTGAATTTATTTCTGTAATGTTTGTTATAGAAAATGGTAGTTTATTATGGTCCCAGCCACAAGCAGAAGCTGCAGTAATTTATTTCAGAGATAGAATTCTGGACAGTCTTCAGAGAATATCTCTGGTTCTGAAGCTTCGGGTGTTTTCGCAACATACGATGCATTTCCTGTTTTGAAAATAAGCTTTGGGAAATGTTTAATATTAGAAAACAGGAAGAATCAAATAGTAACGTGAGCTAGAAACAGACATGATGAAGATACATCTGTGGAAAAATTTGTTTTCACACAATGTTTTATGTTGATCAGAGGTTTTTTTTGTCATCCAGTCCTCTATTGTAATTGAGTGCATATAGAAGTTCAAGGATCTTTGTTGACAGAAGACAGACATAGGAGAAAGTTCCCTTTCCTGTCTGGCTAGCTGTAGACCGTGAATCTAAAAGTAGCCATAAAGGTTGTTGCCCCATTTTGGACTTGGTTAGATTTTGGCTGCTTGCTTTGACCTGGGTCTGGGTAATCTCTGTAATCTTGAAACAGGTCAGAAGAGCCATTGCTGCCTCTTCTCATAGGTGAATCAATTCAATCATAAGCATTGAATTGGAACCTGAAGCTTTGATATGAAAGGAAGAGTATTATTTTGTTGCTCTGTTGTTTGAGTTTCTGCTAATTTAGAACCAAGTCAAAAGCACAGATTGTGTCTTGGTAGTGGAGGTGTAGCAAGGTACTGTTAGACCCCGAAAGAAATTGTCAGTAATGGATGTAATAACACTTAGAGCTTTTCAATATGAATTTTTTATGTGGAAGCTGGCTTTGGGAATTAGTTCTTATAAGAATGAAGAAAAATATTCCTGAGGTTACGGGAGGGGTGTATCTATCAAGTCCTGTAACAAATACACTTTTTTTCCAGTTTTCAACAGAGTCAGTTGAAGATAAATGTCCTCTCAGCTTACCTTCTGGAAGTACACCTAGAAAGCAGACGAACCTGGCACTGGATGTTGAATTTGATAGACTACACATTGGGAAATTTAAATGTTTATCAACAGGTCCTGCCAGGGTAAGTTGTTCTACTCTGACATTTTGTGAATATTTAAAAATTAAAATTCTGGTTAAACAAAGCCAGTGGTACTTAGTGTGGAAGCAAAGAGTTTTTGTTTTTGTTGCATTGAATTCCTTTGGCTAAACAGCGGCATGTGTGGTCCTTTGCTTTGTACGTTTGGATTGCTGTCAGTAGAAAAGCTAGCTGTGATTTGCTGTGGCCAGAGTTTTCACGTGTAAAGGTTCTGTATAAATGCTGTACTGGAACACAAGTCATATTGAGGAAGTTTTTGTTGAATTCTAACAGAAAACAATGGCCATGTTAATGGCCAATTAATGTCACTTAAAATAAAGACCAATTATTTTTTTCAGAAATAGTAACAATGTTCTAATAAAGTAGCCCGTAATGACCAGAGTTAAGATATATATGATGCTCTTGCCTTTAAACAGAAAATGCTTGCTTTGTGGCTTCAAAGAGCATGTAAACAGTACTAAAAGCATTAGTGTAGAGACAATATTCTATTCACAGGGTGTAGAAACATAAGTGAAGATGTGCTTTAAATGCACCACCAGCTCCAGGAGTTTCAACAGGTCTTTGACCAGGTTCATTCTGTATATTGCAACTGAAAAAGGAGCATTCGGACCTGTCTGTCTTCTTTTGCCTTCAGGAGGACACTTTGAAATCTTGGATTGTAATAACAATTTCAGCGTCTCACAAAACAGCAGTTACAAAAACATTTCGTGGGAATTTCCTAAATTAATAGGCAAAAATAATTTGAAGGATGAGTTGAAATAATTTTAGAATCAATGCTCTTAGGTATAAAGTAGAAATTTTCCTCAGTGGTAACACAGGGGACTCCTGCTTTGTTAATATATATAACCTTTTGTCAAAGTGACAATAAAGCATGCTTTGTTTAACAAAGTCTCTTTAACATAGCAGCAGTGCAAGTGGAATCTTGAAAGGCCTTTAATTCAGAGATTGATGTGAACTGACACCTCAGTGTTGAACCATTTCTATCGTGTCCTGACTTCAAGCAGTGCATCTGGCACTGAGAAGGCAGCTTCTCACAGGTTGCTTTAGCTCCTTCTGCCCTGAGTGTTCTTCTTTTCTCTTCTTTTTAAGGAGCCTATAGGCAGTGCTGCAGCTTTGTGCTTCTTTCTCAGTACATTGCATTTCTGGAAGTTACTTGCTGTCACTTAGATCCTGCGATGTCTTTAGGAATGTTGTTTTAGGTGAAATAGGCAATGTGAAGTCTCAAGCTAAGCATATTTGACTTGAGCTTAATGGTGTTTTCCAACCTGAATGATTCTACTGTATTATTTTCAGTTTATCTCATTATAAGGAAAGATGTGCAGATATTCAAAAATCCATATATTGTTTTAATCAATTTGTAAAATGCAAACTAATATGTTTTTATAATCTTATTTCAGTTTACAATGAAAAATATTGTGATCCCATTTCAGGGTAAGAGAATTTTCTTTTCTTTAGCCTTCTCCTCACTGAATCTTTAAAGTATGGCATTAGAATGCTAAGTATGTATTTCTGTTATGAATAATTTATAATCTTACCTTCACAAAGACATCAGATAGTTTTTAATTATTTATGTTTTTCAATAAATAAAAGTTTGTGTCAATAGTGTAAACATTAATAATTTAGCAGCTTCTTGTACTTTTAACGTGAATTTGTCATTTTAATGGTTTGCCTCCCATGTTCCTGCATATCTTAGCTGTTGAACTACAGTAAATATGACTATGTATATTTTTGAGGTGAAACATTCAACTTTTCAGATCCTTAGGTTTACAAAAACGTATGAGTAGACTAAAGCTAAGAGGAATATAACTATAGATTTGCATTCAGTTGATTTCCGAAGATGATGTGTGGTAGGAAAAGGTTTATGAACAGTTCTGAGTTGAATTGACAGAAAGCAAATAGGAATGGATGATTTGCAATATTCTTTTTTCCATATTTGTAGGTATTAACTGTGGTTATTTTGAGGGAAAAAACAACTTTTTTTCAGTAAGAATCCTGCATGCAGGTGTTTAGATTTTTGTGTTTACAATTCAGTAACTTTGTTTTACACATTTTGATGTAACTGACTTAAATATTGAATTCTCAGTATTTTATGCAGTGCAAGGAATAAAATCTATAAGTACTGTGTTAATGCAGTCTGGTCATACCTCTCAGCGTGTAATTACAGTAGCATGTATGAATTTATGGCTGTTAAGAGTGTGGTTCTTCTGAATTCTGTTTTCTCCAGTGTCTCTTAAGAACGTTCAGCTGACGGTGGATACCCTAGATCTGAGAAGATTTGGCTGGTGGAAAACTGATGGTGGCTGTTCTTCAACAATTATTTTTCTTTGGTTGTCTGTGGATTACGTAGAAAAGATTGAAACCCAGTTGGGAAAGTTAGTTACCAGGAAGCCATGTGAGTAATTGTTTCCTTAAGTGCAATGAAAACGTCTAATATGTGGTATGTCAGTAAAGTGCTTGTTTTACAGCTGTGTTTTTGGAGTGCAGAGGAAAGCCTATAGCATGTTAAAGATCACAGGATCAGCAAACATGCTGAGTTGGAAGGATCATCGAGTTGAACTCCTGGCCCTGCACAGCACCATCCCCAAGAATCAAACTATATGCCTGACACTATTGTTCAAATGCTCCTTAAACTCTGTCGGGCTTGGTGCTGTGACCACTTCCCTGGGGAGCCTGTTCCAGTGCCCAGCCACCGTCTGGCTAAAGAACCTTTTCCTAATATCCAACCTAAACCTCTCCCATCTCAGCTTCAGGCTATTCCTTCAGGTCCTGTCACTGGTCATGACAGAGGAGAGACCAGTGCCTGCCCCTCTGCTTCCTCTCATGAGGAAGTTGTAACTGCAACAAGTTCTCCCCTCAGTTTCCTCTTCTCCAGGCTAAGCAAGCCAAATTACCTCAGCTGCTTCTTGTATGACTTCCCCTCAAGGCCTTTCACATCTTTGTGGCCCTCCTCTGGATGCTCTCTAATAGCTTAATGTCTTTTTTACATTGTGTGTCCAAAACTGCACACATGTACTCAAGGTGAGGCTGTACCAGTGTAGATGAGTTGCTTAGTTTTGCGTTTCTAAAATGCCTCACTGTACTTACATTTGGAAGAAAAAACCCTAATATAGTGTGATTCAAAACCACTGCTATTTAATAAAAAGACCTCAAAACATAATTTAATTGTAGTCTCTGTCAGGAGGCCTTATGAAACTAGACTTTTGTACAAAGCATCTCTCCCTTTAACATTCGGATGTTTTAAATATCCTTACTCTTGAGCATTGTATATGCCATCCAAAAGGCTTGGCAAGTAAAGATTGAGTTGACCTTTGACAAGACTGCAGTGGGCCGTTGCAATATTTTTGAAGAAAATTTATACTAAAGGCTAGATGGGCTATTTAGTCTTAGGGTATTATGGATTCAGTGTATTTGGTTTTCTAGCACGAAGCTCTGTAAAACAGAGCTTCTCTCTTTGGCTCATATATTCAGAGTGGCACAATCATACAAGGCTTTTACATAAGCAAGATCGTTGCAAATAGCATCTATGAAAACGATGATGTCAGCATTGTCTGTGTGACATTAAATAGTATGTATTCTCTATACAGTCACTGCCTGTATGAGGAAAAATGTAAGCAATGGTAGCTTTACATAAGGAGTACAAGTAGTTTGAAGCAAAATACTGAATGAAATTTTAGCAGAGAGCTACCTTTAGTTGATGCAAGTTTATAGAAGTTACTGGTACCTTCTGTAGACACAGTTCCCAGTGAAATGAATGTAATGAGTATGGAGATGCGAGGAATCTTTTCATCTTAGGTATATTTGCCTTGGTTACATTCTTGTTGGAGAAACCTTCAGGAGTTTTTATTAAATTCCTATGTTTGACTGTTCTACACCTTCTAATTTTACGTAGTAATGTAAATGTTTTGACATGTTTTGAGATACTTGTTGAAAAAATCAGTGATGGTTTTGCGGATTGTGGAAATGGTTACTATGATTCTGCTCTGCTGCCTTGGTGTGTTAATATTAGAGGAAAATATGTCGTGGTGGATCTGACAGCCTGAGAGGAGTCAGAGGAGTTCCTCAGTGGGGAGAGTTAGAAAGGACTTTAATAAGAAGACAGGATAGGCTGTGCTTGTCCATGCTCATGGCATGGCCAGGCAAGTGCATTGACCAGCAAAGTGCTTAGATGTGACTGGTCCTTCTTATGCCCTTAACCCTCTCTTTTCCCACACTACTTCTTCCCTGAATTGCCTGAATGCCTCTCTTTGCTGCCTTTAGGTCTTTCCTTAACCAACCTATATTAAGTCCTTTGCAATCCAAAAAATTCTCTTCCCCTGCATCCCATCATGTGTGATGTACACCTCAGTCCAAGAAGTGCTCTGGCATTGACTCATCTTGATGGGTTTTGGGTCTGGACCCTTGGGCTGAGGCTCTCCTGGGACAGCCCTGGGAAGGGCCCAGATTGTGTGTCTCTTCTTCAGTCCTAAATTTGGGTTCCTATCTGCCGTTTTGCTGTGCTCCTCTGGGTCTGTGAATGTGGGACTTCTGTGGGCTGATGGCCCCTGTGATGAACCTGGCAGGGTATTGTTTGGGCTTCCCCTCCTGCTGCTGTCTCTAAGTTCCTTTGAGGGTGTTCAGACAAGTTTCTGTCACATAATCTCATAGTTAATATTATCCATTCTTTCATTTTTCCAGCCAAATCCAGTGAATTTGTATTTTTTGAACTGTCTCAACCACTCACAGAATGGGAAGAAGACAGACTGACTGAACTGATTACAGGTGTGAGCAAGAGGAACAGAGCACCTGATCTTGCTGAGTTTTTGTCTTTGAAGCAAGCATTACCCTTGTTTAAGGATCTTTCTCCTGAAGAAAGCTCTTTCATAACTTACAATAAGGATCTACTAAAGCAATACATGCCGAAAGAGACTACCTCGGATGCTCATGAGCCTGTAATTCAGGTTAGTGTGTAACTGTTGCTTCATTCATTGCCACTGGTTAGTATTCTCATAGTCCAGTAAATTTTAGGTCAACCTTCTTTCTTAATTCACAGCTCAAAAATATCAGTCAAAAATTTGTAGTCAGCTAGACTGTGTCCACAGAGGGGTAGTTTGTAGACCTCATCAGTAAGTGGTGAGTACCAATGCTTCAGATCAATTCATGGTTGTGTAAGCTTTGAACCACAGGGTGTTCTGCCCTTGTGGTGTCTCTAGGGCAGCAAGCAGGAAGTTCATGAAGTAATGAGTAATGCAACCATTTGTTCAGTTGAGCTGGGAAGTGCAGCAGAGGAGGAGCTGTGTAGATGGCCCTCCAGACACCTCTAGGTGTACTTCTGGGGTCTCCACAGCTTGAAAATGCTGAATTATTCCTCACACTGCTGGAGAGATGAGTCTGTGCAAGCTAATGTGTTGTCTTGGTTTAATCTCGAGTAAATGTCTAAACCAACCCTACATCATTGTCACTTCAGAAATTACATGTATTCGTTCCCACCAGTAAAAAGCCAAGAGACAGCAGATCAATCTGGTCCATGAAAGTGAGGACTTTAAAAGGAAGCCAGTCAGCTCAAATCTGTATTGTTTTTAGGCAAATTGTTCAAGGACTAGGTTTTCAAAGCTTCCAAGCATATACAGCTCCTGGTAAGACATTCTGATACTTGTCTCCACCCTTTCTGGTCATGTTTCTTCTGCAAAACCATTTCTGGGTCACTTGGCTAAATAATGCTTGAACAGTTTTAGAGAGAGATGATCTCTTTTAAAAGACTATGATCTTTTTAAAAAGATTTGAATCTTTTTAAGAAGATTCGTAACTTTTTAGTTGTCTGAGCAATGGCATGTTTGCCCAAATACCAAAGCTTCTACTTTGGATCTCCAGCAAGAATCCTCTTAGTGATGCAGGGTACTCCTGTGGGCTTTAGGCGTGGGTTTTGTGTGTTGTGTTTTACTTATCAAGTTGTATAATGCTTTTTACTATTGTTTGTGTTTTTCTCTGGTAGGAGTCAAAGCTGAAAGTGATCAGGCCCAGTTATGCCCTTGCAAATAAGCAGAACAGTGGCTGCTATTCTATCTCTTTGTCCTCTGCACTGAATGAAGAATGGAAAGAAGTAAGAGAAATGGGAGCAGTTAAGAAGTAAGTGTATAAGAAAGGGAAAATATAAGAAATTGAATAAATTAATTACTGGAATAAAGACCTTCACTTAACTGCCATTCTCTAGCTGGTTTGAAAGTGTTGTATGAAAGTCACTCTTGAAATCTAAAATATCAGCAAATATCAGTGTAGTTACCTGTTAAAGACAGAATGGATATGTTATAGGATGACAGTCTCTCAGAAATTAGAGCACATCTGATCTCTGACTACAAGGTCATATCATGGGTACACCAAGAGGGAGGGTGGGGATCTCTTGGGTTCTGTGAGTATCCATTTAAGCCTATCTTAGCAAAACTTACTAACTTAAGCTGACTTTTTATAAAATCTGAACAATATTTTCTTTCACTGTTCTGTCACACTCAATCTTTTATAACCATTTGTCCTCTAGTATTTCTTAACATTTTATATAGCCATTTGTCAAATACTTTGATCGAAAATAGAAAAACAAGATGAAGGTAAAAAATAGTCTGCTTTTCAAAAGTTTTTATCCAAGTTTCAGCATGCATTGGGGTGTAACACCTAGCTGGTAGAGAAGGAAATGGTAAAGTTTTGAGAGCTACTGCTTTTCACAGGTTTTCTAGAAAATCTTCTACATATTATATAGCCATACTCAGACCAATGTCACGTAAAACAGTTTGTCTCTTATGACATGATTTATGTTTTCTAGTTTAATTGTTTATCCACCCCCACCTGCAAAAGGAGGACTGGGAGTCACAAGAGAAGACCTAGAGTGCTTAGAATATGGAGAGTTTCTCAATGATGTCATCATTGATTTCTATCTTAAGTAAGTAATCTCAGCCCTTCTTGTACCCTTCACACTCTCTGGGGCATGGTGTGGACTTGAATGTTATTGGAAATGTTACTCTATGAATAAAATACGACAATTTCAGAAGCAATGATGTGATGAATTGGATGTTGGACTTTTTCTAGAAGCTTTTTTGTTCTTAGCAGTTTCATTTGTTTTAATTTCATTGGTTTCATCCCTCTAAGGGGCTATGATAAAATCCAGACAGAATAACAAGAGCAAAAAAGCTTCTTGGTGACTTTTCAGAAAGTGTTAAGTAGGCAGTTGAAAGAAGTAGAGGGTCTGTAGTAGTACTTTATTGACGAAGTTTGCGTGAAGTGGAGCATCCTCTGCTATTCTGTGCAATTTCAGGTATTCTTCTGATGCAGATCTGCAGAAAGGAACACAGTTGATACATCTTGAGGAGGTTGTGCTTGGCTTAGCTACTCCAAGCCATCCTGCTAAAGTTGCTTGTGGAAGCAATTTTTCAAGAACTGGCTTTGTAGCCACCAGTCCCTAAAGCTGTGGTTTATTTTCACTCTGCTGTCTTAGACATAAGAAGAATTCTAGTTCCTTTGAAGATTGTCAGCAGGAATTGCATTTTATTTGGCATCCAGATGGATGCAGGAACTGTGAGCAATAGGAAGACTTGTGTAGAGGACTGGAAAAGGAAATGTGTTCCAATGAGGTTTTACAGAAAAGCCCCTTGTATTTTGCTCTAAACTAGAACTAAATAATGCATCATGGTCCCCTGAATAGCTGTAGCTTCTCAACAGTAAAGGAAGATTTAAATAAAAAAAATAATTGCAGTTGTTATAGAAATCCCTCTGCTTTTAAAATTTGTTAGACTTCCCAAATTGTCAGTTTTCATTCTCTTGCAAGCTGTATCATGTATGGCTGTGTTACCCAAGTCATCAGGTGAAGCTGGAGGCACCTTGTGTAGGATAACTGCAGTTGTGAGAGCTTTGGCCTTCTAGAACGACAGAATAAACACTGAAGCTGATGTTTATAATGAAATTATCAGCACTGAAATAATAAGTACTTAGCTTTCACATGCATAACTTGTAAAAGTGAAATGGACAATTTAACTGACCTGTTCCATGCTTTTTGATTATGCACAGGTATAGCATTCCATAGGTTTATACTTGGTTAGGTTTACAAGCTTCTCTTAATTGTAAGGGTAATTGTAGGTACCTAACTTTCAAAATAGATTCAGAAGCTTGAATACTGGAGAACAAATCAGGGACAAAAACCAACTACATTCTTAGTAGCTTCTCGGCTGCTACATACTCTGATGATGTGCACCCATGTGAATAGTTAAAATAAAGAGAAAAGCTTGGCATGATTAGTGGCTGTGAAAGCAACTGATACTAAGCATAACCTGAGTAAGATAAGTATTTTAAATATATTAAAGTACATTTAAGTATATTAAAATAACGGCCCTATTTTTTAGCGGTAATTGTTCTTTCTAGAACAAGAATTTAATAATTTTCTCGGCTTTTTCTTTGGTAGGTATCTGTTACTGGAGAAGGCACCAAAACATGTGGCTGACCGTACACACATTTTTAGCAGTTTCTTCTACAAGTGCCTGACCAGGACAGAAAAAAACTCTGAGGGGGATGTCAAAGCTTCGTAAGTTCATTTTAGGTGCCATTATGACCAGAAGAGATCTATCTATTGATCCCACTTGGAAGTTCTGGAGGTCATCTACTAATCAGCACATAAAATAGTTTTTGGTGTTTCCTAAAGGGTTAGTGATTAAATGTTGTAAGTCACAATTTAGGCATACTGGTGTTTTTCCTTAGAATCAATGTGATTCATGCTGAAATATGAATGAAAATGTTATCACCTTTCTCTAACTTTATCTGAGTATTTACGTAAGAGAATTATTTAGTTGATATTTTTATCATTAATGCACAGTTTTGCAAGACATGCATAATTTTAAGAAATTATGCTACCAATAATATTTTTATATTTACTGTGTATTTCATTTTACATATTGGTAATAAATTATTGACCAGAGTTTTAGTAAGAAAATTTCGTTGTACACCAAGCCTACACAGTTGTTTTTTAACACATGACCTCACTGTTTTGGAGAGTTTCCCGAAAAGACATCATTAGCAGCCCAGGAATCCTGTATCACATTGTGTTTCCTGCTAGCTGTCTAAAGGGTAGAAGCATTCTTAGCTCACTTTCAGTTTCTTCTCAACACTGATGTTTGAGAGCAAAACCACCAACATTCAGTCTGTTTTCATAGAGTCACAGACTCTGTTATGTTGGAAAAGACCTCTAAGATCATCGAGTCCAACAATTATTACCCAGCACTAGCACATCCACCACTAAAACATGACCCCAAGTGCCACATCTACACATCTTTAAGAAATCCCCAGGCCTGGTGACTCAAACACTTCCATGGGTGGCCTATCCCAGTGCTTGAAAAACCTTCTGGTGAAGGAATTTTCCTAGTAGCCAATCTAAACCTCCCCTGGCACAACTTGAGGCTATTGCCTCTTGTCCTGTTTCTTGTTACCTGGGAGAAGAGACCAATACCTGCCTCGCTAAAACCTTTCAGGTTGTTACAGAGATCAGTAAGCTTATCCTCAAGAAGCATCATCATTCAGCTTATTGAAGGCTTTTTTGCTTTGCTCTGAAGTGATTTTTTTTCTTCTGTTATCCATGAAGTCCCCAGATTTTTATTCTACTGGCAAACGAGGCCACCTGCACAGAGAGGTGTGTGTGCCATCTTGTTTGGGTGACAGTCACTGCTGGCTGAAAGCTGTGTTGAAGGGAAGAAAAATGAGATTTTTGTAATATTCTCAAAGATGTCTTGAAAATTTATGTAACTGTGTTCAAGAGAATGTCTTCCCTGATTTTACTGTTCTTTGTTCTGAGGTAAAAACAAAACTATTGGTGATAAGAATGCTGTTGTACCTTGATCCAATTCCTTTTACAAGGCTGGACTGTCCATAATCCTGAGGAACAGGAATGACGCTCTTAATTTACCATGTTTCAAGGACTGTAGCTTTTCTGATTTAGGAGATAGCTTTGAAAATTCTGGTTTTGTGTTTAGGCCTAGATACTCACCTGATGACTACAGATGGTTTGGGTTGTTAGTTTGTTTCAGTGGGTTTTTTGGATAAATGGCTAGTGAAAAACCTGGCTCTGTACTGTTGTAAATGAAATTATTCTCAACAGATGTAGCTACTTAAAGACCCTTTGCTTTACTTCATTCACACAGTTCAGGCACTGGATTGAGAAAGTTGCTTTTATAGGTCCTTTCCCAGGTTGTAAACAGGCCTTCCCCTTCGAAGTTCCCAGTGCTTCTACAGTCATGTAGCAGAGGAAGTTGGCAGCAAGTCTTCTCTTAATGCTGACCCCTGCAGAGTCCTACACACCCTCCTGGTTTTCCACTCCTCACTCATTTTCTCCAGTTCCTACTACTCTGAAGTTGTGTTTCTTAATCAGAGATGAGGATGGAATGACAATGATAATAGGGACATCTGCTGAGTAGAGTGAATTTTGCTTTCAGATCATATTGGAGCAAAGTTTTGTGAAATGTTGTTTTCTATTTCAACTTGTGCAGACTAAGCTGAAAATCTAAAGTATCCTCTCAGATTTTTCTTGTTCTCCTAGTATTGTGTCCTCATGCTTTGTCTGTAGAGCTGGAAATGAACTGTGGTCCTGCATTGAAATCTCAGGACTAGAGGGCATGTGTTTCACCTCTGTGTTTGCTACAAGTGTGCTGCATGACCCTGTGCAAACCATTTAGCTTTTTCCCTTCAAAAGACAAGGTTGTCCAGATAGGCCTTCAAAAGTGGTATTGTGAAGCTTAATTCATGGATGTTTTTAAATTTTTATAGATCTGTATTTACACTGACTAGTGTTTAGATGAGGTTTTGCATTTAGTGTAGTAAACAGTAATTGCAAGAAATCCATTCAAATCTATGAACGATAGTGGGTGTTTTTTGAGAAGAGCTTAAGATGGTTCAGAAATGGCTCCTGAGTCACTTGGGCTCAATGGTGTGCTGATTTATTTTTAATCTGTCTAGGAAATTTCTAGAGTAAATGAAAAACCCATTGAGGGACTGGGAAGATGTTGGTGTACTAATCCCTATGCCTTGCTTTAACTAAAAGGAACAAAACCAAACAGCAGTTGTCACTTTTTTTTTTCAGAGCAGCACAGAGAAGACACAGAAGAGTGAGAACATGGACTCGCCATATAAATATCTTCAATAAAGATTATATTTTTGTGCCTGTGAATGAGGAGTAAGTCTGCATTTTCAACACCTTTTCTGATATTTAAAGATTCCAATATTTGAATATTATGGTGGTAAAAATTTATCCCTGTAGGGGTGGGTCGTTGCACATGATAGATTAGATTTTGAAGTAGTAACATATGTGGAATGAGTAATTTTGGAGTCTGTTCAAAAGATAAAATGGTTATTCAGTTGTCATCAGTCAACTTTGTACCTGTGGTTTTTCTTTTACTAAAAATTGCTGATAGGTATTTTTCAGAATAATTTGCGTGTCGTTATGATGATTCCTGTGCACTTTAGTAATGTTTCTATGAAGAAATCACAGCAACTCATAGTGTCAATAGATAAAAGTAGAACTTCCATAATCTGTGCCTTGGCCTGGTTGAATGACTGACCTGTACATGGAAATTCCTGTAAAACTGAATAGTCATTGAAAGGTACATAATGTACCTGTTTCTTCACACCTTCGCCTATATTCAAAACTGGGATCGCCATCACAGATTATTAGTATTTTTTTATTTTAGATTTTAGTTGAAATGTGTAATGGGTGCTCAAACACTGATAAATTGCTGTGGTAGGTTTCTTAGGGTTTTTAAAGGAATTGATACTTGGTTTTGCTGTTATGCCACAATGCAAAGAAATGAATGAGAGGATTAGTATGAGATGCCATGAAAGAACATGGCAACAATGGCTGTGTGTCACAGAACAGTTGTCCATGAGCTCTCAATATTAAAAAAGCTTTTCATAGCCTTTTCAGAACCCAGTGTTACAGAGTTTTGACGTTTTTTCCTCCCTCTCCCCGCTGCTGGGCAGGTCTCATTGGTACATTGCAGTTATCTGTTTTCCTTGGTTAGAAGAAGCTGTGTATGAGGAGTGTCCCCATCAGAATTCATTATCTCACCAACCTCAGCAGTCTCCACTTGAGCCAGAGAGTGAGAACACTGGAACTGGTTCAGTGTTCTTCAAGGATGAAGAAGAGATGGATGGTAACAGAAGTTTATTTTCTAAAGGTACGTAATCTAGGAGAAAATTATGTCAAACTATAAACAGTTCTAACAGTGTCTTAATCCTTGAAGGAGGGAAATTATATGGAAGATAATTTCTAAGACTTCAAGACTGATGTAGTATGTTTTTATATTACCATGCATAGCAAGGACTGCAAATTGTCTGCAGCTTTGGGAAATACTGGAAGAGACATATAAAATCAGTGATGATTGGAAAGTTATTTGGTTTCACTAAGAATTTTACCAAGATGGAAGACCTTTGGTAATTCTGCTGTTTCAATATTCAGAAGGGAATGTTAAAAATTGGTTTATACATTAGTTCTTTACTTTCATATTTTGAATACTAATAATCATGTACTTGAAAATAAAAATACTTCACTTAGGAATTATTTTCTTAACATTTTTTCATTTGTTCTTTTGTACTAGGTGGCAGTGAAATTGCTGCTTCTGCTTCAGTTCTATATTCAGCTATTTCTAAAGTAAGTGCCTTTTTGTATTGACAGAGAAAACATTACTCAATTTCTGAAGGCTGTGAGATTTGACCAAGTGATTTTGCATCATCTTTTTTGACGTAGTTATTGATGTCTGTGTGGCCTGCAGCATGTGCAAGGCATTTTTAATTAGTATCAAGTCCTCCTTTGCCTACCCATTTGCTCTGCTATGCTTTCACCTGTTTTTAAAATTGGTTTTTCAGTTTCTACCTTTCTGAAATTAGTGCTTCTCCAGCTGCCTTTAAAATTATGAAGATCTTAGAGTTTATAATTGCTGTTGGTTTATTAAGATTTTTTTTCTTCCGTCTCAGATCTCCCTAAGTAATTCCAAAAAGCAGATTTGTAAAAGGTATGTTTCTGTTTTCTTTCTAATATTATAACATTAAATAATGAAGTTCTGTAGTAATTCTGTTATTGCCATAAAACAACAGCTGTAGGTACTTGTCCATTTTTACCACATTTGTTCAGATGTTGATACTCTTGGGTAGGCTGTGTGCAAACAAAATACTTCCTTCAGTAGTGTTGGTAATGAAAGACTGCAATGACTTGTTTTTGTTTTTGTTGTATACAGGCCTTGCATACTCATCTTAGATTCCTTAAAAGCGTGTTCTGTGCAGAAAACAGTTCAGGTTTTGAGAGAGTAAGTAACTACCGTTTCTATCTTTTAGCAATGCTGGTCATATTTCTGTATTCAAAATGCTTTTCTCTATAAAGGTGTATATTCTAATGCTAAAGGAAAATCCGTGAAGAGTCATTGCAATTACAATACAGAGGCTTCCATGAAATGCCTGTCTATAGTGCACATATGATGCAAAAATTGCTAAGTGGAGAGTGGAGGAAAAAAAAAAAAAAACAGAGAGAGGTTTTTGCTGGTGTTGCTTTGTGGGTGGATGGTTTATCCCATCCAGTCTAGTAACTGAAGGTGTTTTTAAGGGTAGAAAAAAATTTTAAATTAATACTTTGAAATTTGAATGATAATTTTCTAAGGGGCTGATGTTCATTTTTTGGATGGTGCTTACAGAATTAGTGTTAAATCCACTCCCATGTGCAAAAATGTAGAAACTAGACTGAAGCTGTCTAAAAGCTGGATGTGTCATTAGAGTTATAGTGGAATGGTATTTGTTTTGAAAAGTGAGCATAAAAATATATTCAATTTTGTATGTGATAGGTATGTAAGTATTGGAAGAATGTCCTAAAAGTTTTCAGTACTTTTACACACTCCTAATGACTTTAATGTCTATCAACAACTTTTTAAAAAATTGTTAAATATCTGAAACTAAACTTAATTGTTCTTTCTCTGTAGTATTCCTTTCACTGAAAGGAACAAAAATGTGTAATCCAAATAGCACCACCTTCTTGTAAAAGTAAATTCTTCAGAATGCTACATAAGGGTTAGATGAGATTTAGAAATTCTTCTGAAACCATCTTTTCCCTAAATAGAGTCCTCCCTGCCATGTATGTCTTAGGAGGAAGAATGAAATAGCAATTTCTGTTTATTTATTTATTGATTAAAATCTCTATGGGATGTATTATTTTAGTGCACTAGCTTTGAGCTATTCCTGAGGTTGAAATTCCAGAGTGTGGTTTCTTGGAGTTTAGAGAGATGTAACAAGAAGTCAGAAAACAAGTGGAGATCTATGGAGTTGTGAGATAAGGGGAGTTTGTGAAGCAAACCTTTTACTCCTTCAATTTCCAGTTACACCCAGAAAGCAGAAGTTCAGGGAAACTGATGCAAGGATTCTGTGACATCTTTGTTTCCTTGAGTTGATTTTTGTTGTGTTTTTGGCAGTGGTCAGGCTCAAACAGATTAATAACAAAGTCTACAGTCATAGGTTCTTGCAGTTTCTAGGAAGTGTGCTTCACTGAAGTGTCTTCATCTTTGAATTATTTCATGTTTGATCCCTTTTCACAGTCGCCATTTTCCCCAAAATCTGTTTAAAGTGTTCTATATATCTTTATTCTCATGACTGCAAGGACTTGGAGCTTTTAGAAATCAAACACAAGATCTGACTTAATGCATGTATCTTTTATTCTCTTAAGTCAGACCTTATGTTTGATTTTCAGAAGACACGAGCCTTTGTAAGTCTGGCTAAAGCCAGGAGAAAAATATAGGTAACTATTGCCTTTGAAAGCCAGACCCTTAGGATTTCAATCCCATCTCTAAAATCAGCAGCCAGCCCTGAATGTGGGGTCAGTGGGTTGTTACTGAAGCACAAGAACAATAGGAAAGCTTGATAACAAATAAATCCTAATCACTACAGAAGAGGTTTCTTAAGGTTTTCAACAAGTCTTTAAATACCTTGTGCAAGGGTTATATTGGTGCTATTGTAACTGAAGTTTTTTGTAAGGTGTGTTTTGAGGGGGGTTTGATGGTTTGCTTAGGTTGAGAGAACACTGCTGGCCTCATAGAATGAACCCAGGAAAAATGTGTGATAGGCCAGAAAGATTACTTGAATTATTCCTTTAGTTAAGGTATAAAAATGTCCTAGTATCCTAATAGCTTGTAGAAACTCTGCACAAGTAGCTGATTTTAAATGACATCATGCATATTTGTTTTGTATATTGCCTGCTATGTGGTAGAAATGCCTCTGAGTGCAATAGAATATTGGATACTGGAAGTAGTGTATTTCTTTGACAAATCCTGTGAAATAATTTGGTTAAAGCTATTTTAGCTTTTTGGCCAGCTTTGAAATAATACTGAGTAGTGTCCCAAAAGGCATTGAGCTTGGGAGTTATTTCTCAAGTATTTCAACTGTTTACTTTCTTTTGTAGGTACCTTGAAGTGGAATGGGAAGCTAAACGAAAAACACACCGGGAATTCAGTAAATCCACAATGATTGACCTGTGTCCCAGAGTGCCTAAACAAGATAACAGCAGTGATTGTGGGGTCTATTTGCTGCAGTATGTGGAAAGCTTCTTCCAGGTACAAATGCAAACTACCTTCTCCTTTCCCTCAAAATTACCTTAAACCACAAAACCCTATTTCTGACCAAAATAGCCAGGTGCAAAAAGGCTGTGATGCAGTGTCAAAATTGTCAAAGCCATTTGAGAAAAGGGAGTTGAAACCCATTATTAAGTAATGGCAGGCATCTTTCTGTCTGGTTTCTCCTGTGTGTCTATCCTCAAATGTTTCTGACCTCGTAGTTTAATGTTGCTTTTTCATTGACACATGCTGACTGTTGGGGTGTGTTTGGAGTCTATTTAGTGTATGCACTCCTGCCCTACGGATGTTACAAAAGTATCTTTGCATCTCTTCTTGCAGTGTCTGAAACTTTGTCATTGGTCTTTGAGTGGGTCTGCAGGCAGCAGCTTCTGGAGAGAGAGGGAGAGGAGGAATTTTTGAAGGGGAATATGTAGAGCTAAGGGTGCCTCTTTTTCAGCACCTGCCTTTAAATATCTGCAGATCCTGGGCTTCAGGCACTGTATTCTAGGGTGTCCCCAGGTCTTCCTGCCCCTGATCAGCACACTGCCCTTTGCTCTGTCCTGTGAATGGCTCTGCTTGTTTGGTGCTTGTGTGTGTGGTTCGCATTCTCTGAGATTCTTGTGCATGCAAAGCCTTGTGTGAGGCCTTGGGCAGTGGGCAGCCTTTTCTGATTACCATTCCCAAGCACCTGTACACTGATACACCCAATGTGGGGGTAGATTGGAGATCTGTGTGCAGTTGCAGGGCTGTGATCTTGTCGAGGTCATGGTGGTGTTGTGGGATACATCACGTATCCAGCAGGAGTGCTACGAGGGATGGATAGGGGCTCTTTGGAAAGCACAGGCACCGAACACAGGGAGGTAGAGCTGTCCTTGATGTGGGTCACCTGGAGTGCGTGGACCTATGCCTAGGGTTGGGTGAGGAGCCATCTGAGAGGTTATGGGTAGTGACGAAAGAGCAGAGTACAATGGGTAGCAGTGGGCATCTCCTGTCAGCCACCTGATCAAGAACAACACGTGTAGAAGGCCCTCTTTGGACAGGTAAAAGCAGCCTCACATTCACAGACCCTGGACCCTTTGGGTGCCATTAACCTGACAGCTTCCTGGAGAGTTCCTGACCTGAGTGAGAGGTGACCCAATGAGGTGCTCAGCTGGAAGCCAGGAAGGTATGGTTGGGGATATAAAACTCCAGAAGTTCCTTCAATCCCCAACCATTCTGTGGTTCTGTAATAGATGGGTTGAGCTCTTGTGTAGGTGGAAAATGAAATTACTTACCAAAGCTTTTGAACTGCCCATTCTCTAACGATGGGGACTTGTTCTTCTTGAAGAAGCAAGGCTTGGGTTGAGGTGGTTGTAACTTGTCATGAACATGCCAGTACTCACAGACTGCAAATCATGATGTGTTCTTTGCTTTACTGTTTCAATTTATCATATATTACTTTGTTCAAAGGAAGGAGAAGATGAAATATAAGCATGGCAAAAGAATGAGGTGGGAAAGAAGAAAAAAAATTGATTTTGGCAAATCAGGTGTGTTGTTATGGTCTTAACTGCCGAAGCTGCCAGCACCTCTCAGCTGTTTTGTTTTGCTATCCTCTTTTGTTCCAAATTCTTCCTGTCTCATGTCCTGCTAAAAGTGTTATCAGCATTCTTATTTTTTGTTGTCTTCTATCAGAGAGACCAGCTTATGACAGAAAAAACACATGCCTGAGGCAGCAAAATCTTAGCACGCTTAAGTACTGTATACTCGATTCTTTGCTGTAGTGTGATTGTAATTATGTGTTTTGTGACTCAAATGCATCTGTCCCTTGTTAGATGTCAAAAGTATATCTACTTAGTCAAGATACATCAGTATTAAAGGCAGATTTTGTGTATCTTTAAGAGAAGTGATGATAACCTGTTTGGTGTTTGCCATGAGTACCTTTTGGTAAGGGCACATATAGATGTGATTATGGTGAAGGAACTGGAATTTGACTTCGAAGGCTGTCAGAGTGGAGGAGAAACTTGCTTGTGTGGAAACTTGTGCCTCCTTGATGTCAGCAGCAGTGGAAAGGTTTGAAATTCTTTCTGGAAGTTGTGTTAGGAAATTCATGCCATAAATATTCCTTTTTCTCTTACCAGAATCCCATAGTTAATTTTGAACAACCACTGCATCTGGAGAGTTGGTTTCCTCGTCAGCTGATCAGAAGCAAAAGAGAAGAAATTCGAGACCTGATCTTGCAACTGCACTTTCAACAGCAGAGTGGCAGCAGCAGCTAATAAATCTAATAGGGCAGTTCTGGCAAAGGACACTGCTGTATAAAGTAACTGGAACTCTGCTTAGTGGTGTTTGGTCTCTTCCTGCCTTGGAAGGAAGAAAAAAAAAAAGGCACAAGGAGTACTTTTTGTTCAGCATGTATTTATTTAAAGTTTTTTTTTCACAGGTGTTGTGTGGTCTTATGATGCTGGGAGGGGGGAGGGAGAAGGTTGTAGGTAAGAGTGTAAATATGTAAGTTAAAGCTAATGCGTATGGATTGCTAGTTGATTCTTTACTTGGAATATGAAAGCTGCTTACAGGTATATGCCACAAGGATGTAAAAATACTTACATATTTTGGAGCCTCTTCTTTATAATTCTGTATAAATGTGGATGATCATGTAGGAGTCAGGCCTGAAGACAGGATTTGGATCCTGTATTGTGTCTCTTGATTTTGCAGCTGATACAGATAGAATGAATACTATGTATTGTTTTAGTTTAAGGATTTAATATTGCCTCTCTTTAGAGATGTATTTTTTGTTTTGTTTCTGATTATATACAGAAGTAATCTGCATGTGTCAGAAAATTCTGCCGAGATTTGAGGCTGATGAGTTTGATGGTTTTTTTTCTAAATTATTTTCCCCCCCTTCCTAGCATTTTCATAAAAGTGTATTTCCATGAGTGGAAGACATTTGTTTGAGAGTGACTATTGAAATACTTTAAAGTCTGGAGTATATTTTTTTAAGGTTGTTTTTTTTTTTCTTATCATATTTTAGAAGTAAACTTGCTCTCAAAGTACATACCAATACAGTATGTATAGGCTGTAGATTTTTAATGCTGTTCACCTGATTTTGGGGAATGATTCCTCCAGATCTTAAGGCATCACCTGCATTAGCAAGGCAAGCAGACTGTGGCTTAACAACCTCAAAAGTCTGAGGTGCTTTACTGAAAAATAAGGTCATTAAGATACGTGACTTACATATAAGACAAACAGGATTTGTACCTTGCTTAGGAGAATTGAGTAAAGATGCCTGAATATTGAGTGTTTGAGCTCAGCCTTGATATGATAAACTAGCATAAGTTTATCATTGTCTTAATTTGTATTTATGTAGTTTTTCCTTGAACAGTGATCACATTTTGATGTGTGCACTTTTTTCTGTACTCTCTGCACAATAGAAGGTGACTGTTTTAAAAGGATGCTTTCTCCTGTTCCCTGCTGTAAGTTTGCTTAAGTGTCATCTCACCCTTCAGAAGGCCTGTGTGTCAGAGAACCACCAAAACCACCTGTGTCATAAAATAGTCTACAAAACCAGAGCTCTTAAAGCTGGAAGTACAGTAGAGAGTTTAAATAAAAGTTGAGGGCAACCCAAAGATGTGAATATTTTTATGTCATTCCAGAATTCTCAGGGCCCCTTCCCTCAAGACAATTCTGAAACATGGCATTTGGAAGATCCAGTTATTATTTCAGGTCCTGTACAGTCATCCAACACCCCTCCACCCCACCCCCTCCCGCTTATTGTTTCTCAAACCAGGAAGCATTCTTTCTGGGGGAGAGAGACAATTTTAAAACAACAATTTGCTGAGCACAGTTACCTTCTGTATAGCTGTGAGCAGCCTTGTGCAATGACTGTCTGTTTTTTGTGTTTGTTTCTACTTTAATTCTGTAGTTTGTCACTACCCCTTCTTCCCCTGCCCACCAACATCTTTCCCTCTCATCCTTGAGTTTGTGTCTTTCAGCACCACAATCACAACACCAGCATTACTTACAAGAATAATCTGTATTTATTGTAAAATGAAAGATTTAAATGCAGAAATATGTTGCCTTTCTCTACACCTTTCTTAACTTAATAATATTTTCAGTGTTCCCTTATGAAAAACAGTTTGGGCTTTTTCTTATGGTGTGGAGTTAGGTTTTATCACCTAGTGATTTGTTCTTTTTTAGATTGACTGGTTTATAGATATTTAAAAGCAAAATAATGTATGCAATTTTCTAAATTGATTTTATAACACGAAAGGATTGCCTTTTTAGATTTCTTACATATGTGCTATGAGAATGCCAATGCATTTGATATTAAAGTTATCTCCAGAAGCTGCTGAATGTTGTTGTTACCATTCTTTTCCCAGCTGCTGCAAATAACCCACAAGTTCAGTGTAAGATAGGCAATCTTACTGCTTTTAAGGTATATACACAGTATGTGTCTCTTCACCCAAATGTCTCACCCGGTGATTATGGGACCATCAACCACAACCCACCCCATTCTAGCCATTTGCATTTACCAGGTATGTGGTAAATGCTAGGAAGTGTCTGTGGAAGAAGCTACATTCCAGGTATCTTCATGCTTCCTTTTTATTTGCTAGAACTCCCCAAAGTTAACTTGTTAACCAGACTGACTCAGGGACCTTTTTGCACATCTCCTCCATTTCCTATATTAAGCCCTGTTTACCTGAAATAGTGGAGTGACATGACATTTCCAGGCAAATCAAGCTCTGTAAGGCTCTTTACTCTAAGCTGTGTAATTTTTCTTTCAAGGCAAACAGTTGTACCTGAAGCATTAACTGTGCCTGTCAGTTTCTTTAAAAGAAGCTGCTGCTTTCTGCCTGTGTGGGACCAGAAAATGGCTTCCATGAAGACATCTGAGTCATGGAGAGCTGTTTAGGGTACCGTTGGCAAGCACGACACAAGAAGTGAGGTAGAAGAGATGTAACTTGTAGGAAGTAAATCTGCCAGGAGAAATCTAAAAAAAGACACCTAGTTTCCATCAAGAACTGGAGAAGTAAATCTGAAAGTATTATTTTTGGGGTTTTTGTTCATTTTTTTTAAGTGCGACTGGACTGGTGTGTTCCAGCAATGGAATTGCAGGCATGGATTAATTGCAGTCCATCTGGGCTTTTGTGGTACTCGCCTCCTGGAGCTTGACCCTGAGATGAGCTTGCAGGGCTCAGGAAGTACTACACCTTAGAAAATAATAAAAGCTTGAAAGCCACAGTAGTAACATTTTTATCTGGGTTAGGACACAGAGGACAGAGAAGCAGACCTTTGCTTCTGGCACTCATCCCCCCCCACCCAAAAAAAAGAAATCCAAGAAAACAAAAAAAAGAAAACTGTTTTCCAGATGGAAAAGCAGGAATTGTAGAATAAGACTTGAAAAGTCTCAGGATTAAAAATATGTTGAATAAAACAAAGACTAACAGTAATAATTCTGCCTAATTAAATTGAAGTTGGAAATCGAAGTTCAAAGGGAAGCACAGACACTGGGATCATCTTTGACTGTTGAACAAGGTAAGAGATTTCTGGTCAACAGTTCAGAAAAGGAAGAATGCTGGGAATAGGTTTACATTACCTGGACAGAGTTGATAAGTGTGAGATTAATTTGCTTGACCTCACTTCCTAATTTTCTGCTCAAAATATTTGAAAATACTGTGTGGTGGAAGAGGTGGCAGTACAACAGGCCGTGGTGGGCTGAATTTGGTCAGCTGGAGGTTTAAACAGCCTCCGAACTTGTTTCTTTTTGGGAGGTGTTCACCAGAGAACTCTTCAGGAGCACAAGCGAAAATGCTTGGCACATTGGTATTGCCAGTGAATGCTTGGCAACAGCAACCACAGAAACTGAACAAGTGGAAAAGTTTTGTCTAACCTGGTTGCCTCTGCTAAATTGATTGGGAATTTTGTTGGTGCATCCTGTCCAATGCCATAAAATCAGCTTCTGTGTCCATTCATGGGAGACAATTTAGATTCTGGATATTAAACCACATGAGCTTGGAGATAGTGGGTATCTGCCATGATGTGGCTCTTTACTAGAGGCATTTTCGTTAAAGTATTCCTTTATCTGGTATTTTTATAGTTACAGCGGGATTCAGCTTTTTGAATAAATTGCATTTGAAAAACAGGGACATTATTTAGAATTATATATGTGCTGTAGCAGTATTTCAGTGGGCATTACCCTGTAGAGAACTGTAATTCAGCTAATCACATTTGCTATATGAAAATGCATGTTATTTCTTCTCAGAAATGCAAACTGTCAGGAAACTGTCTTTATTTTTGGAGGTACTGGGGTGACCTTGGTGTGTTGTGTCACTAGAATTACACTTCCCTTTTTTTCTCATTAAGCAAGAATGTTTTTCTTTAACAGTTTTGAACAGATACAACTTGGCTGCTGAAAATGAAGAATTACACATTTTTTGATAAAAAGTGTTACTGTAAAGGCTTTCATCAAATCAAGGAAGGAGTTAATTTTCCACAATTATTTTGGAATCTATTGCAAGAGGTGTTTTGCTTGTTTTGAAACTTTAAATGATTGTGCTTTTAGTTATGCCTTTTGCTATTGTAATTAGGAGATTTTCAGCTGTTGCAAGTCTACATTTCAGTGCTGAAATCACTTGAATATAAAATTGATATCAAACTAATATTAATAAAACTGAATTTACACTTTTAAATATTTTATCATACAGAAGCTGACACAGCCATACCTTAGAAAACAAATTTTGACAGAGATGGTTCTTATACTGTTCACATTCTGAGTGCCTCTGAGTACTTAGTTGATAAAAGAAACAATACCATAAATCTATAAAACTCTCCAGGAAAACTTTTAACTGGGTTTCATGCTTTTACTGAAGTATGTGTGTTCTAGCTTTTGCCTTTGTAAGCGTGTGTAGTGTTTCTAATCTTGATCCAGTTGCATTTTTGCAGGGTAGTGCAAGCAAAAACATTTGTGACATTAAAAACATGAGTCTCTGCAGAGGATTAAAAAATAAAGGCTAGTCTGTGTTGAATCCAGGATCGTAGGAAAGGTACCCAAGCTAGCCTCAGAAGTTGCTCTCTCTACCCAGAGATGCTGAATAGGGCTTTGAAACAGTTTCTGGGCACCAGTGTTCCATGTATAGCTCCAGCATGGTGCTGCCAGCATCATGGTTAGCTTGGCAGAGCCTGACTAGGTCAGCAGTGATGGTTCGATAGATCCAAAATGTCTGATTCTAAGAAAAATGGGGTGTTCTAGCAGCTCAGTGGTTAAACTTTAAGTGTAATATAATAATTTTGGGGCAGAGAGGGCAGCCCCAAAGAAAATATGTTGCTGTTTTGAAAAACATCAGCTAGAGTCTGTTAGATGTCAGAAGACAGAGCACAAAAACAAAGGCCATTTTATTTGATTCCTGTGAGTGTTGTATGTGTAATGCTGCTAGTAATTCCTGATCTGTGAATTGCTGGCAGTTCAGTAGAGCAGCTAGAAGAGAGAAGTGAGCCCTGCACTGCCTAAGGAGCTCTATATAAAAGCTCTGCAGACAGACACCTGGGAATCCAGCTTTGAAATACTTATACAAAACAACTACCAAAAATAGTCACTTCAGTCAAACGAACAGTTTGTTCAGATTGATCTGAACACAGTAACCAGCAAGTCCTGAGTAACACCAAGAAGAAGCCCTGAAGGAGATTTCCTGGTGGTCTGAACGCAGTCTGCCATTGCAGGACAGCTTCCATACACGTTTCCACAGGGAGCTGACCCTGGACAGGACGGGAACAGAGAGTGCTGCTGCTTTCCTGTACTCTGTCCTTTCTGCAATTTCCTTAGCTGCTCGTCTCTTCAGGTATCTGTACTAACTTCTTGCTGCTGCTTGTGTCTGGTAATACCTGAACAGAGATGAAAGACTCATTACTTGACCTGGCTTTATCTTTGGAGGAAGCATTGCTTTTGGGATGTAGAGGATAGTGGTGTAACAGCTCAAGACTTTTTCCTTTAGCAGACTCAGCAGCAGCCCTGTGAGCTGAAGAATCAGTCCCACAGAGAGGTTGCTTCAGTGTTTACATATGCAATGGTATTTAAGCCAGTCATACATTTATATATATACATGCAGAAGACAAAACACACCGAGACTTTCTACTGGAGATTAGTGTGCTCCCCCTGATGTTTTGTGGTCAGCAGGATTTTTAAAAAGAGCAGAAATTGAAAGGCCAATGAAAAAGCATAGTTAATTAAATGTGGAAGGTGCTGTCCTTGTTTGGACTGTCTGTTAATGGTATGAAAGCCCTGGTAAAGAGCTTAGCTGGCCAGATTAAAATTAAAAAATTGTGTCAGTCCATCTGCTAGCTCCAAGGAGTCTACTTCGATCACCTTTTCTTGTTTCTTCACTAAAGCAGAATACTGTCTTTGAAAAGAACAGTGCCAGGATGTCTTGGTTGACTTCTTTTACCTAATGCTTTCTCCAAAGATAATGACATGTGACGTCAAGACATTTTCAAGAAGGGCAATGCTCTTGGTTGGTTCAAGGCTACGGTAAAGACAGCAGCTCTTTTGCTGAAAGGGATTGGGGTTTTTTGCTTTTATATTTTTTCTATTACACGAGTAAGTATGTTTGTCTTCATTTGGAAAATCTTTCTTTGCCTTCCGGGAATGATTAACACAGATCTTCAAATAGTTGCAGGTAATGCAGACATCTTTCTCATGTTCTTGTTTACAAATTTAGCTATGGCAGTGTGTGGAATTAGAAATACCTCTCTAATTGAATTGTTAACAAAGGGGGCTAATACAGAGAAATGTTTGGTCAAATCTGTGCTGTGATAGCAGAGTAAATATGGAATACTCAGAGTGATTGCCAGGTGGTATAACTGCACATTTGTCTTGTTTTGACTGTAGAAGTAGCTATAGGAGGCAATTTTTTTTCAACTTTGAGATGTTAAATACTGGTGATTTTTTTCACTTTTTTTTTCTTTATTAATTTTGTATTAAATCTTAAAAAGTAAGGTTCCGTATTCTGCTTGTGGGCACTGAACATGTGTCAGTTTGGGTGGAGACTGGGGGTTTGCCTTAGTGACCTTTTTTGATGTTCTTTTCTGCCTCTGATATACTCTCTGTTGAGTTTCTGCAGCAGAACTCATTATTATTGTACTCTCAAATAACCGTGCCTTTCTTCTTTCAGTCATAAAAGTCAAAGGTCTGCTGACTTCGAAGTTGCAGAATAAACTCATAAACTGTGGGATGAGAAATGCCGTAGAGTCATTACTATTCTTTCTCTAATAAATGGTTGGTTGTGATTGTTTTTCAGGCATGTTTTCCAGGGAAAAGGGGTAAAAAGCAAAAGAAGTTAAGTTAAATAATTTCAGATCAGCTAACTGTTAAGGATAGAAAACTAGACTGTCAGACTAAATCTCAATATACATGTTCTCACCTCAGCTGTTTCGTCAAGTTTCCTCTGGAATGATGTGGAACAGCTAATATTAGAGGGAATCATAAAAAAAAAAACAACCAACCAAAAAAACACCAAACAATGACAAGAAAACCACCCCAGCATAAAGCTGATGAGCCATTTTATTCCTCTTTTTTTCCGCCTACTCTAGAAGGAGAAGGACCTGTCTCAGTGATGAAAGGTTAACTGTCCATTCAAGCAGCTTTCTTTTTGCGAGCTATAGAGATGTCTCTTGAGGAAAGAAAGAATGGAGTAGGGTTATTTCTCAGTTATTTGTTTTACTTCTGGCCCCGAAAGCTTCTAAATACATGTTTATTCACAAATGTAGTCCCATTGACTTAAGCCTAATGACAGAAGGGAAGTTAAACACAAAGCATTAGAATTCAAAGGGTTAGAGCTTTATGCTATGTTACCATTTGATGGGATATTGTAAAGAGCTTAAGGTTGTTTATTACATCGCAGTCAGAGACAGAAAAAAGCACAGCAATGTCCTTCAGAGACCACAAAAGTGGCATGAAGATACTAATGATTGCATCACTATTTCATCAGAGAAAATTTGTGTGGTTTTAATTTCACAGCAGAAGCTTATTCAGCTACAGAAGGAGGACAGGCTAAAGATGTTTCACCAGCCCCTCAGCTCACTGACTGGCCGCTGGCAAACCCTTCTCTGCCTCCTGGGTTGAAAAAGCCTAACAGCATCATGGATGCTGAGCAGTTCCACAGGCATTTGCAGTTACGAAGGAAGCGGTCCATTCTGTTTCCCAGTGGAGTTAAGATCTGCCCTGATGAATCTGTTGAGCAGGCCATTGCCAACCATCTGAAGTATTTCAGGCTCAGAGGTAAGTGATTGTATATCTCATGGGTAATTGATAAAGCACATTTACTTACTAAAAAAAAAAATAGGTTAAACTTTCAACCTAATAAATACCAGACCGTAGGAAATACGTTATTACTAGAGAAACTTACTTTTTGAGGTTAATCTTGCTTATGAGAGCTGTTCTGGGCTATAACCCCACTATCTGTCTACACTCATATATCATGAGAACTCTTGGTCCCTGAAACCACATTGTTCACTAAAATAATCCTTTCTCAGAACAGTTTAAATGCTAAGAAAAATAGGTGCTATGTACAGAGTAGCTAAATAACAGAGTTTGTTGGGTTTATTTAGTGTTCTTTTAGTGCCAGTAGAATTCATTGAGGCGTCAGTCAGAGAAGTCAAGTCTGAGACATTGGCACTTCAGCCATGTGACTTTTGGCTATGGCTGGGTGTGCAAAGTGTAGTAAGTTTTGTGTAGAAAGCCAATCTGGGTGTGTTGGGCTGTAGCAAAATAGACAGGAACCCTTTCTTTTAAGATGTGCAAGTTGGTGTGACAGAGCTTTCCTCTGAAAAGCTGCAGTATTCCCACCAACATCTTTCACTTGATGAAATATGACACTAACATGATGTATTTCAAACCCTTCTGTCTGAGAGCATTGGAATGGGGCATCACAGTGATGCAGCACTTCCTGTTCTTTGTGTCTTTGTATTGTAGCATTCAAACAATTTGTAGTTAATGTGTTTGTAAAAAACTGGCAAAATGACAAAGAGCTGCTGTCAGAGGAGAAGGAAGGGTGTTCTGAGACTCATGTTTGATGAGATTTGATTGCCTGTAGAGAAACTCCCACTGGTGGCAATTTACTTAGACAAGTGAAAAACAGTGACAACCAGGAGTTGCTTAGTGTTTGCATAGAAGTAAACATAAACAATGTATTTAGAGAACAACGTGGAATTATACGGGGTTTTAGAGCCTCATTCAAATACGAATTGTGCCCAGTTTGCAAGGGATGTTGTCACTGATGATGATGCTGATGGTTTGACAGGCTTTGCCAGTTCCTTATTTCCACTGAAGAGGACTTAACAGCTCTTTGTTTGTTCCAAATGAATCCATACATACCATGTGCTTTAACTGCAGTCACTCCTCAGTTATCTGTGGTAGGGGGACATTTGGGCAATACCAACTAAGCAAAGGTGTGAGTGATAATAAAGAAGAAAGAAATCTGTAAATTAGGTTGCAAAAGTACATTTAGGTCTTAATAATCCTAGGCTGAACCAAAAATCCACCTAGTCCATCTGTTTCCTTACTGGACTTAACAGCTTCCACAATCCACAAGGTTTTCTAGAGCAGAGAGGCTGTGACTTAGTGCTTTAAAGGTAAAACTTCTGAAAAAGATCTCTTAAAGCAGAAGAGGCAACTTTAATTAGTGGCAAGTCACGCAAGGTCTGGTTCAAGCAAACTGCTGTCTTCATTCTGTTAACAGCGACTGCTGATCCAGGAGTGTTGGGTGGTGTCTAATGATGTCTTGAGTAAAGGCACCTGAGATAATGAGAGTTCATGTGCTGTGTATCGGGTTTCTGTGGCAAAATTCTGGTAGCAGGGGGCTACGAGGGTGGCTTCTCTGAGAAGCTGCCAGAAGCTTCCCCTATGTCAATAGAGCCAAGGGCAACAGGCTCTGCTGGCCAAGGCTGATCCCATCAGCAACAGTGGTAGCACCTCTGGGGTAACATACTTGAGAGGGAAAAAGTTGCGCAGCACCAACTGCAGTTGAAAGAGAAGAGTGAAAATATGAGAGAAGTGGCTCTGCAGACACCAAAGTCAGTGGAGGCGGAGGTGCTGCAGGTGCCAGAGCAGAGATTCCCCTGCAGCCTGTGGTGCAGACCATGGCGGTCAATGGAAGTGCAGAGATCCACTTGCAGCCCGTGCAGGACCCCATGCCAGAGCAGGTGGATGCCAGAAGGAGGCTGGGATCCCATGGGAAGCCTACACTGGAGAAGGCTTTTGGCAGGACCTGTGGCCCCATGGAGGGAGGAGCCCACACTGGAGCAGGTTTGCTGGCAGGACTTGTGATCCCATGGGTGTGGCACAGTCTGTTCCTGAGGAACTGCACCCCATGGAAGGAACCCGTGCTGGAGCAGCCAGTGAAGAACTGCAGCCTATGGAAAGGACTTACATTGGAGGAGCTAGCAAAGAACTGTTTCCCATGGGAGAGGCCTCACGCTGGAGCAGGAGAAGAGTGCGAGGAGTCTTCCCCCTGAGGGGGAAGTAGTGGCAGAAATAGTGGTGTTGAACTGACCACAGCCCCACTTCCCAACCCCCCTGCACCACTGCAGGTGAGGAATTAGAGAAAACCAGGAGTGAAGTTAAGCCTGGGAAGAAGGGTGAGA
Organism: Oreocharis arfaki; assembly: GCA_013398015.1. Taxonomy (NCBI): domain Eukaryota; kingdom Metazoa; phylum Chordata; class Aves; order Passeriformes; family Paramythiidae; genus Oreocharis; species Oreocharis arfaki. The sequence continues at coordinate 147,187 of VZRR01001189.1, read as the reverse complement.
AGGTATTTCATGATTTGGTTTCATGTCTCGTTGTCCTGTTCACACTTGATAAAATCAAGGAATATCCCCAAGTTGAGCCTGTGTTGACAGAATCTGGTGAGTGATTTCTCCCTGTCCTTATCTCAACCCATGAGCCTTTTGTTACAGTTTCTTTCCTTTGCCCAGACTAAGAGTGGAGTGATAGAGTAGGTTTGGTGGGCACTTGGTACCTGAATTCAATGTTACTGAATTATATGCACGGTTTTCAGTAGCCATCCAAATTGCCACAGTCCACTGTCGACAAAACAATCCTAAGAAGAAGTGTGGTCACTGTTTAACACTCAGAGACCAGCTACTATGAGTGACTAGGAAAACAACCGACCCCAGAAAGGAATAAATATAACTGTACACAGAGTCTGCTGACTTTTCAATCTCAGTGTATTTCTAGAATCTTTTCAGAATTCTGTAGCTGTTAAAGTAAGAAATTACTTCAATATCAATATATACTTTCTCTGGAAAGGATGGTTTTAATACAGTCTGTTCTTTCCTTGGTTTTGCTTTACTGCCAGCAATACAATACCACTACCTTGGAAGGAACGGTTAGTTGCTATTTTGATGTAAGAGCTTGTTAGAAAATCAGAAAAGGTTTGCATGTGCTGATTATCCAGATTGTTTGTTCTATCTGTGTCTACTTCAGAAGGAAACAGGTGGGAATATAATTATATGTCTGTAGCTCCTAGCTTTATTTACTTTTGCTAGCTTGCAAAAGCCTCTCTAAGTGTCAGAGACTGACAGATGAACATTCCTGTCACAGGCTTTAAGGAAGTGCTTATGTCATATTGCTGCAGGCTTAACAGTGTACAGCTTTTTGGTTTCTGACTACAACATCTGGATTTTTTGAGCCTTAAAAAGATACAAGATGAAGAATATGAACCATACAATAAACCATTAAAAAATCAAAGTGCAACAAAATACAGAGATCTGGAGAAAAATCAGTATTTTCTAAACCAGCAGTAGCACCCATCAACATATGGAAGTCTAATTAATGGTATGATTATTCACTGGTGGTTGTTTTATTATTGTAGTATTCAGAAGTACCAGCCCAGAACAGGGGTGGAGTTGTACTTGTTTTTCTACATCTGCTGTCTAAAAGAAAAATTTCTGGAGTGCTGCTGTGTTCCTACAATCAATCACATGCAGAACAGAGTTTTGCAGTAGCAGATGATGCTATTTTCACTCTTTTGAGACAAATCCTGGATTATGATTGTTTCTGTACTGCCTGGTCTCTGTATCTCTTGTAGCTGTATTTGGAGGTTGCTGCTGGTGTCTGACTTTCATTTTATGCAATATGGGGATGGAAATCAGTCATAGATATTTACACATCGGGTACTGTAGGCCTGTGGGTTGGGTCTTAGGGTGTTTTTAACTGATGTCCTTTTAAACGGTGTAATATTATGGCTGCTGATGGAAGACTCATGCAAATGTAATGGTGGCTCATGGCTAGACTGTTGTGACAAACACAAAGTGTGTCCAGTGAGCTGCTGGAGATTCCACAAAAAAATGTTGTGGAAATCTAATAGTGGGGTTTCAGACAGTGAGTGGGCTGTACATGGTAATGTCTGTTATGATGTTCTTTACTGCTGGCAGGGAAATGGTAGCCTGAGCCACAGATAAATTAAATTTATTATGTGAAAAACAGTCATGCCCACTTAGATCAAGTCTGTTGTGACCAGTCACCTCATGTGGACAATTCAGTGACTCTCTCCATTCTCTGTTGTGTAAATCATTGGCAGAGGATCGTAGTAGACTTAGAAGTTGAATCAGCGTGTAAAACAGGAACAATATAAGGGTTACAAGACAGGTAAACAGTACAAGCCATGCAGTCTCATGCCTGTTAATTGGTTAACACAAAGGCTGCTGGATTTTGTCACCGTGGCTCAGGGTAATATGCTTCCTTGCCACCACTGTGATGTAATTACTCTGGTGGCTTCCTTTCCTAAATTCTCTTTACAGTTTTTCCTACTGTGACCCTCTTTCTTAAACTATTCAGTGTATGCTCACAAGTACTTTTTTTTTTTTTTTTTTTGTGAGTGCTGATCTTCTTTTCCCATGAGTAGATCAAATAGTCTCTCTTCTAGAACTGTTCTTGTCAGCCAGAGCTTCAGATAAGCTGAACATCTAAGGACAGCTTTTAAGACACTGACCAAACAAGGAAATAGATGGTATTGCAGTGCGCCATAGCTGATGAGACACACGGGTATTTTTGAACTTTGGAAAGAATTCCTACTTCTCAGGAAATAAATTCTATGCATGAACGTAATCCCTAGACTGGGCATAGCGCTATGCTTGCTCATTTTCCCCTTCCTTTGGTCCCTTCAAATCTGTTTACTGAAGCATTAGAAATAATGGTGTTATTTTCTGCACATGAACATAATTAAGAGTAAAGTTTCAATTAGATACTGAAATTGTAAACGTTACAAGTTATTCAGATCTTGCTAATAAGGATGAAAGCAAAGAGCTGAAAGTCATAAAAGCTACCTGGCTAAAAAGCATACCTTAGATAAAGAGTCTAGCTGAGTGAGCCTTTTTTCCCCAACCCACCCTCCCCCCTCCATCCCTGGCACATATTACATATAGCTCATACTCAGCAATAAATTTCTGAAGTTTTATTTGTAGAAGGTCTGTCTCCCTCTACATTTGAATTTTTAGATGCCAGCATATGCTTCTGAGAAACTTGACTTTTTCCATGAAGGACACTTGTTTGTTTTTACTGAAATATTATTGGTGAGAATAATTAATTTGCTAGAGTTTAGTATGTTAATGTCCAAATCAAAAATCTTTCATGTGAATTAGCTAATTCTCTTTCAAGTCTTTTTCAGCTTAAACCCCTTGTTTGTTTTATAGGTCTTTTAAGGGTTGCTGTTTTATAGGCCATACACAGTAGCATTCCAGCAATAGATGAGTGATTTCTCTGCATGTGTGTATTAATTTAACAAAGGCTTTGCAGGAGGTGTCTGTCAGTGTCCCTGTGACTGTAGTCTTCATCAAACCCCTCTGCAATTAAGCTGATCTGTTGCACAAAAATTGTCAGAGAGAAGGAGTTGGTCTCATGTTGCCTCAAAATAGAATATTCAGCCTGATTCAGTGCCCCTAGCCACCATACACGGTTCAACTCTTAAGAAGCATTAATGAGATTTAATTGGGATTAAACTCCAGCACTGCCCACTTACACAAATGGCCAGAAAGCCACCCTACCCCCTGCAGGCTGCTCAGTGCTGTCATGTGGTGCCCCTTCTGCCAACCTCAGAAATCCCTGGGTGCAGACTGGGTGTAATAGGCTAATTGTCTCTCGTTTGAGAGATCAGTGCAACCCCAGTGGTACAGCTTGAGCCACAAGGATGCTGTATCCTACCCAGGCATGTGAGGGGTAGCCAGACTGGAGAATTTCAGAGCAAGAAAAAGGTCATCTAGTCACATCACAGATCTTAGCTGGAGGTTTTGAAAACAATGACGATGTCTTTAGGAAAGGATGCTTCAAATAAACTTTTTTTCACTCCTTCCTACGGATTAGTAGGACTGAAGAGCTTGTGTCTGCCTGTGAGGAATTTTTTGGGTTGAAATACAATTATCTTAAGATTTTCAGGATATTTTCAATCATTTTTGAGTATTGCTTGAGCATAGACACTGCATTTGAAGTAGATAAGTTCCCAAGGGCTGGGCTTTTCTGCTTTTGAAGCAAATATGCTGATAGACAATTCCCATTGGAATTGTCTTACGACAAGTCTGGCTTTCTGAAGCAGCCTTTGAAACTCGATATGGCCTTTAAAGGTTAAGACACTGCTTACTTCAAGTGCCTGTGGCACCTGGCTCAAGCAGAAGCTTGCACAAGGGCCAATGTGTGATCTTTTAATTTTTTCCTACCTCCTCTTTCACCTGAAGATGATTATTTCAATGATGAGTTAAGTGACTTCTAATTTGTGAGGCTTTTCAGGATGGGGAGTATATGGAGTAGCATGTGCATGCAAAGCATGCTTTGGAGACAAACTGCAGAACAAGCTGTGTGATTTGCATTCTTGGTTTGAATTCTGGTTTATTGTGCCAGTTACATGTCTCCAGCATACTTGTTCCTTTTCCTGTAGTCAGCTGGACCTGATTACATCTCTTGTAGCAGGGAGTTTCTCTTTATCTCATGAGCCTTCATTTTTTTTTTAACACTTGGTTTCTTCAGAGGAAAATTGCAATGTCGCTGGGAGATCAACTAACATTAAAATACAAGTTATTTATTACTGCAGCCATGGGATGAAGGAAGCAATTTTCCAGAGGAGCTTACCTTCCCACTGACGTGTAGTTCAAGACTCTTAGCTCACTGCCTTAAAAGATTGATCTCAATTTTATGATGCTTTTAATCAGTATTGTTTGCTGAGGATTAGAGGCCTCATCACAAATCCCATCTCCTCCAGGGCCTGGTGTTGCTAATGCTGTCCCACATATCTGTGCCCTGTAGCAGGCTAGTGAAAGTTTGGTGTGAGATCCAGGCGTGAAGAGCGGCTCTTTGCACATGGCCCGAGGGCTGAGCTGCTCTTCAGGCGGCAGTGGCAGTGCTGCTGGGTCTGCTCAGCAATTCTTCCTCATGCTGGCAGGGCTGCCTGCTTCATTGATTTTTTCAAGAATTTTGTATCTAGTCTTAGAAAACTAAATCCTGGACAGATAATACTGTGAAATGCAGCTGCTTCAATCATAATTCTGAATTATTTGGCTCCTTGCAATTTATTATAAGCTCTTATGCAGCGATTTTTTTTTCCATCCTCTACCTCCTTTAAATGTTTTATATTTCAAATTCAGAGTTGCATTTCTGCTTGAAAAGCTCAGTGGTCAACTGTTTGGTCCCCCCGACCCTCATTTTGTTTCATTTTCTGTTTAGGTTCCAAGGAGTTGCTATTTTAAATCTTGGTCAAAAGTTGCTTCATTTATTTTCAACATATCTAGATAATATATTTGACACAGACACTGGCAAGTTTCTGGAATTGCAGAAAGGAAGGATAGTGAATTATTTTAAACAGTAAGTTATAGTTTTTTCCTGAAGCTTCCAGTCAAGTCCTGTTTAATTTTGGGTTTGTGCCTCCAACTTTTGTCTACAGAGTCTCAGAATGTTTAAAATCCAGTTAATGAAAAATTTGTTTTTCTTTATAAGAGTTCTCAAGAATTTGTTGGTAAGAAACTTTGAAAAGCCTCCCTTACCTGCAGATAGCTGAAAAGTGTCACAGGGTGTGCTTACCTTCAAGTTAAAAGAGGGTTGATCACACTTATTAGCCAACTTGAATGCACTGTGAGGGTGATGTCTTTTCAGTTCCCTGGGTGGCCACGTCAAGTCAAGGAAAGAATTGGCTCCCTTTTTGACATTCCTGAAGGAGAAGTGGAAGACAGAATTGTGCTTCTCTCTTTCTTTGCCTGTGTGAGATTTGAACCACACTGAATAATTTGTGTTGTTCTCTCTCCATGCTCAGAATGGCAACTCTCTTCTAACTGTAAATGAAATTAAAATACTTATGAGAAAGAAAGAAAGAAGAACAATTTTCTTTCAGACTTCCTTAGCCAGTCCATGAATTTACTCTTGAGCACCCTATAAGAAAGCACATCTGAGGATGGTCCTTGTGTTGAGCCCTTACAGCCCGGATTTGTTATCCTGCAGAGCAATCCCCTGCTTTACAAACTGGACAGCTGGAACAAGCAAGACAGTGACAAGACAGTGTGTCAACAAGGTTGCAGGGTGATGGTGCTGGCCAGCAGCTCACCATGCCTGAGGGTGTGGTTTCCTGGACAAGGCTAGCAGAAGAGTTCAAATGGCAGTTATGGCAGATGTGTGCTCGGAATGCTTAATCCCTCCCTGCGTCAGAACTAACACACTCTCAGACTCCGTGGAAGGAAGGGAATACAGAAGGAATTTGCACTATGTTGTCCAACTTGTGGCTCACCTTAGTGGACACAATAAGTAGAAGAGGCTAGAGAGGACAAAATGTGACTCCTCATTTCCTCCTTATGCAGAATGCATGGCTGTGTTGACAGCTTAGGTCTAATTATAATGGGCTTGGAGCCCACAGATGGCACAAAGCCTTTGGGGCTGGAATTCAGTGGGGTGTCTAATTCCAAATGAAAGGACACACAGAAAATCCTTAATCTATTGGGAGCCGATTGGGACAACTGTTTACATGGGAGCAGCTTGTATTCAGGCAAGACATTGTCTCATCACATTTATTTTAAACTTGTTTAAGAGCATTAAGGAAAACTGTCTTCAATTACTTGCAACTGGAAAGCCAGTCCATTGCCTGTTGGCATCTGAAAACCCTAGGATTAGACAGTGTCCCTGCAATGTCTTTGCAAGCTACTGCTATAGCTTCAATTGCTACTGAGAGTCTGCTGAGGACTTATCCCAGCCACAGGGAGTAATCTCATTGTGAGATTGCTGCTGTACAATTTGGCACCTGAATGTAGGGTGTAAGTACCACCAAAAGAAATGTGAGCAAGTGGTATTCCTTAGTGTAGGCTTCTGGGTCTGAAACTACAGTCTTTTCCTGGATGCCTAGCTCTCACAAGTGGGATAGTAGAGAGAATACTACAGATGTTATTCTGCTTTAGGAAGCTTATTAGTACTCCAGCAGGAATCAGGAATCCCGGAGCAGGACTGTGGCTTCATTGCTGGATGTCTGTGCAGAGGTCAGATGGAAATGTGGTCCCTGCCTCAAAGGGTTTGCAAGTGTAATTTTAGGAGAGGATGTGAGATGGTGCACAGATATTTGTCGATTTGGCTATTTATTTCTGATTAATAGAGACACATAAGCGAAACTAATAGGAAACACGGACAATACTTTTCAAATTACTGTGTCTTAAATTAACTCCCTAGATGCTGGAGGGGTGCTAGAGCAGCAATATACTACTGGCAGTTAATAATGCAGAGTCTGGGGACATTATTGTTCTCTGGTCACACATACCAGATGAGCTCCAATGCTAATCTCCACGTCAGAGAGCTGTTGGGAGTGTGGCATGGAAATGAGAAATGTCTTCGTGCTTGTAGAAGCTCCACAACAGAGAAACGGTCTCAAGTGCTCTGATGAACCGAATTCAGGGTGGAGAAAAGAACTTTTTCTGCATGGTGCCATCCAAAATGCCAGAGTCAGCTAAGATTTAAGGTGCTGCTGCATAGGAAACAGTTCCTTAAGGCTGCTGTTCATAAAGCCTTTGCATTTAAGAAAAAAGTCCATCTCTTGGTTGAATGAAAATATTTCTGTATGCGATCTATGTGTCAAGTTTTACGTATGTACATTTAAACAACTTCGGAATTTGGAAAACAAAGTATTGAGAAGAAATAACAGCAAGGTACTGGGTTTGGCAGCCCAGAGCTAATTTTAAAGTTGATTGAAGAAAATTACTTTCTGAAGATAAAGTCAGTCTCCTGTAAAGGCTTGCTCGTGACGTCAGGACTTTCCCGGAATGCAAAACATTCCTCTGCTGAACTGTCTGCATAAGTAGTGAAATCAGATTAAGGCCAAAAAGCAGGTTTGTCTGCTACTACCCCAGGATGGCATTTGGTGTGAAGGATTTTGAGAGTTTGCCTTTTAATCTTGCTCTCTTCCAGGACACAAGGAAAATCCTATAAATCTTTCTCTCTTTGAGTTATCCTGGGTCACAGAGTTGTCCTTGCTGGAACGTCATGTGGCCAAGTGGTCTGACTGGCAGAAAGAGCTTGTGCAAAGATGGGGGGTTGAAGTAGGCAGTGTAGTGTATGACATTAAACCTTAATTCTCAGGCTGACTGTTCAGAACTGTCCAGTTCTTTCTCAGTGAACATGTACAGTACGGTTAGAGCATGACTTATTTCTTACCATATTATTTTGTGTCATCATTCTGCCTTGTTTTTTGAATTATGAATGCAATCGTAGTTTCTGAAACATATTTTAAATTCTGTGTAAAGGTGAGTCTGGAGGAATTATTACTGACTGAGCCTACTAAACTTTGATCAGTGCCACTCTCTTTCTTACAACTTAAGCTCCACCTCTGCTTCCTGTGAGGCCATTTGCTATACTATTTTGGTTTTCTAGGTTTTCTAAAAATTTGATTAATAGGTCAAAGGGCAGTTTCACGCAGTGGGAATACTGTAGTTCTTGACAATTGTTAAGAGACAAGTGCTTTCTCATGCTCCTTGTTGCAGTACAGGCAGCGAGGAAAAAATGGAGATCCAAGTCAGAGCTCAGGTTAAGGGAAATGATATCCCACTTTATTTAATTACAGGCAGGCCTTGTATAATCCTTGCATTGGTCTATGGCAAGGATCATTGGTCCCTGGTCCAACCACCTCTCCAAGTGATTGGCCAGACCCCACACCACCTGTTAGACTCTTAATAAGACACAGCTGTGAGATGTTTAAAAACCATCTTGCTTGTTTACGTGGAAAGCAAGGACTTTCACAGAATACTTTCAAAATGCTGGATTTTTCTCTGCCAGCAGCTTTTCAGCATCCACAGGTCCCTTCTTTTTTTCTTAAATTTTCTTTAATTATTTCAGCTTTAAAAGCCAGGAAGAGAGGTAGTATGAGTGTGGAAGGTCCATTACATCTTCATTTCAGTCCCTTCAATGCTTTCCACATTTCCGTGTAGATGTCAGGTCACTGTGTTCCATGTGTTAATGTGCTGATGAGCTTACAACATTGGGACAATAATATCCTGGCCACTTGTGCTGCAGAAGCACTCCTGTTGTACTAACACCACACCTTTCTTGTGCCTTCAGTGTGCCAGGAAACAGTCTGGGAGGTCTTCAAGACATTCTGGGACAGACTGCCGGAGCGTGAAGAGTATAACACCTGGATGAACCTGTGTGAGGAAGGAATAATGAGTATCTTTGAAATGGGCACCAACTTCAGTCAGTCTGAGGAGCACCGGAGCCTGATCATGAAGGTGGGTGCAGCACCTGCTTGGAGTGTTCTCATGGACAGGGGCATCATGTCCCACTGCAACAAGCAACTTTGGCATATCACGTTTGTCAGTAATGGACAGAGCCCTTCAAACAGACAGGTGTGGGTATTCTGGCTCTGGGATCCGTAGTTCTGGGATCAGTTCCGAAAAAAGCCAGGGGTGATCCAATGGAAGGAAAAGCAACAGTGATGAAGAGGATGCTGTCCTCAATAGATGTGTTCCTGACAAGTAGACGGTGTCTAGGCCCATGATGTGGGTCAGGTTGTGGTGCATTTCCCCCTGTGACACATAGCAGCCTTCCTGCTCTGAGCTGCACGCTGAGGTGCCTTCAGCCCAAATGGCACTTGGGAGCAGGAAGTTCTGAGCTGTAGCTCTGATGCTACCAAGCCCTATGGCATAACTGCCTGTTTAATGTTCTACAGGTTTGTGATGTCTGTGCACTGCTGCCTGACTGAAATTATAGTTATAAATATAAGTTGTAAATATAGTTATAAATACTAGAACTTCTGTGTCCTGTGAAGGCAATAAAAAACATTAGGTAACTCACCATGGGAAGTTGCAGGTTAAAATCAGTGTAGGAGTGTAAAACAAGTCAATAAAAAATGCTAAATATCTTAGCATATTTTCTGTTAATTCGAGTTTATTTTAGCTTAAAGAAAACAAAAGAAATATTAAGTCAAAATTAAAAAGCCTATCTCAAATGAAATACAAAGATGTGTCTTCAAGAGTTTCTGAATTTTAAAATGAGGTGCTTAACTTTGTATTCATCTAAGAGTAGATGTCTTAATTTCTCTGGATAAAAGTGTTCTTAAAACGTGTGGTGGCTTATGGATCTTCTTGAAGATTACTTTCGCAAGCTAATGGATGAGTTGTTTTATCAAACTTGTAAGTCTTAAATGTGTAATCCTTTAGAATCAGTAATGTTCATTCAGTGTGGATGCGCTGACTTTTTTTCTCTCCTGTTTTATTGCACTCCTATGCTAGGAATGTGCACTAAGGAACATGAGTATGGAAACTCTTGTGGATCATGGAGAGAAGTTTTTTTTTTTCCCTGCATGTTAGTCTTCCCAGGTGATGCTAGCCAAAGTTTGTTTCTGTGAAGCCTAATGATACTGTTGCCCTTAGAAGACTTTGCAAAAAGACAGAGATAAATAAAATTAATGTGATTTTTTTTTTTTAAATGCACACAGTGCACGTAACTGTTTTATGTAAAATTTTGGCAGTGAGATGATCTATAGTGGGAGTTTATTAAAAGAAATCAAAATGAGTCTTGCAAACAGGATGATGCACCTAACTTCACACTGCTGCTCTCCCTTTTTGGGTATGGCTCTGCAGCATTACGGTGGGGTCAGCTAAAGTGCTCTGTGTTTGGTCTTTTCAGAAGGTCTGTATATAATTTAGGCTTCCTTTCTCCTGTACATGGATATATTCCCTTCAGCACTGCAATATTCTGGAAGAAAGACTATTCATTCTTCTATTTTCTTTCAGCACAGTTGGTAAAAGGTGATGGTTCTTAGGCTGATTTGATGGCAGACTAGTCTGTGATAAGAGGGACTGAATGCTGTCACCTCTGTGCTCCCCAAAATGTCACAAATCTGTCAGGTGACTTTTTTTCGAAATAAAAAGTTGAACTCGATTTAACCTTGAACCGAAGACTGAAGGCAAGAGCACTCTATTCTATCCCCCAATCAGTCACTGTGAAAAGATCCAGTGACATAATTTTAAAGGAATAGGTCAGAGAGTGGATTTAATCGCTAGCTCTTGTACTGACTCACCTTTCTCATATGTGCTTGTGCGCAAAATTCTTGTCAGTGTGAAACCTTTTTAAAGCAGCTGCGAGAATGCCAAGTCCAAACAGATGCAGCAGATACTTCTCTGCTTTTAAGAATATCCTTCTTCCTGCTCATTGCTTGCCCCAGTCTGGGGTGGTGGTAAGGGCTGGGGCTCAGCCTGTGGGACCAAACACACTTTTTAAAGCCCTGTGTCCTACCCTCTTGTTCTTCCCACTCTCCCCAGCTAAGAGGACCAAGTTGCATGGTCAAGCCTTTCCATTACTTGTGGGGTTTTGTTTCCCTCTCATTCCACCATGTTCATTCATTTGGTCATGGCCAGCTGTTGCAAGTTTTTTTTCCCCCTTTCCTTAGGTTTGATCTCTAAAGCACTGGGCACTTCTCACCAAAGAGCTGCTGTGGTTTCACTGTGTGCACCGTACTCTGTAGTGGGCAGGTGTGATACGTGTGAATAGGCCACACTTCTCTTGCTTAAAAGGAAGATTCACTTCTGCAGTGTTTTTTTTGTTTGACCATCACATTCTGCATTAAATACCACTTGTTTCTAATCTTCCTCTGCTTTCCAATGCCTGCAAATCATGTGTGGTTAATTTCAAGAGTTTAGTTTAGAGCCTTCAGCTGATAAAAGTAATTCTGCTTTCCATTTGGTATATATTGGCTGTTACTGCCATAGCATCGCTCTGCTGCCTCTTTTAGCAGGGATGGGCATGTTGGCAGTTTCTGGCAGTCTTATTTCAAAGTGTCTTTTTGTATTACTTTTTGGTAGATTGCAACATGAAATTTAATTTTTAGAAATGCTGCATGTCCTGAATTTCCCCCTCTCAAAAGAACTCCAGTGTATCTGAAAACTAGGCAAACTAAATCTGTGGGGTTTGCTTTCAAAAAACAATAATTCAGCAAAATTATTACCTCCATGCTTTTTTTGTTGTAGTGTGGAGAGTCTGTTATGAACAGTGTAATTAAATGCCGTTTTATTAGCCTTCCTCCTTGTTATTTTTCCTATCCTTTCCTCTAATCCCCAGTTATCACTATCACACACCCACAGATGCTGCAATGTCTGCTCCAACCTATTCATGTAGATAAAAATTCTCTTTCTCTTACTTTTAACATACTTTCTTATTGGGTATCATTTGGAGCTTAGACCAGCTGGTCTCAGCTTTCAAATTTGTTTTTTCAGTCTTGGAGATACGAGGTCTGTCTCTGTGGGTTTCCCTGTAATATCTGTATCTGCATGCACCTTCTGTATGTGCTTATACAGAATGTATATACTAAGTTTACCTGGGTTTCCTAGAGCAGATCACCTGTCAGATTTTCAGAAGGAGCAGGTGAACACACTAATGCCAAGCATAAAAAATGGTTTTAAATATCTTTTTTTTGTCTCTTGAATTTTCATTTTAATTTCTGTGTGATCATGTTAGCTGACAGTACTTTACATAGGAAGAACACTATCCTAACTAAATTCTTTGGATATTAAGTGGATTTAAAGTGTGATGCTGTTAACCCATCTCTTTTCAATTCCTGACAGAAGTGCAAATGGAGACGGTAATTCCAGTCCATAGGGTGGGGTTTTTTCAGTATAAATCTTCATATAAATTCCTTCCTATAAATTAATTTGGCTTGTGTTCCTTACAGTGTAGCTGTATTTCAGTGGGGAGTAAAACCCTGTTACGTACAATGTCCTCATTCATCCCATTTCACACTTGAGACACATATGTTTTGAATTTCAGTACTGCCAAATTTGCCCTGACTCTGCCCTGGGATTGTGGCCATGTTCCCACTTGTGCTAGACAATTTTTGGAAAATCCACATGAGGAGAAATGCAAGAAAAAGCTAAGATTGGTTTCCTAAGAACCATGGGTGACTTGCTATGAGATTGAAGCACTGCTGCCAAAGCACCACAACCTGTGCCGTTCATAGGAGAATTTACAGCTGGCACATGGTATTCTTTGTTAGATACCCACATAGCTGCTGGGCACACTTTTTTGGCTTCATAAATTACTGAAGCAATGCAGCAGTTTTGGAGCAGTTGATTGAACAGTTTTGACACTGCTGTCCTGCAAGTAGCCGTTTGCACAAGTTGCATCAGAAGATACTGCACTGAATGTTTAAGTGTGGAAGAATAAAGCGAAAAGAACTAAGGGTATGAAAAATACGGAGTGGTAGTAAGAACAAAGATATCTTCAAGAGGTTTAAAAAAAGGAGATGTACAGTCAAGCACATCCTTATGCAGTCTGTGGTTCTGTAAAAAACCCAGAGCCATAAACCCACAACTTGCAGAATATACTGCAAACACTGAACTTCTGTTGAAAGATGCTGGTGAGTGTCTTTCACTACATAGCCACTTTGCCAATACCTTGATTCCTTGCATTTTTTTAATGGAAACTCAGGTGAATTGAAATTGACTAAAAGTATATATGCTCACATAATTAAACCCAGTATCAAATCTTGTTACGAATAGAATCCATAAATATACTGTGATTAGAAGAGGAGGGAAAAAATACAATTCCTTCCTATGGAATATATATTAAAAAGAAGCACTGATACTAAGCCATGTTTCAAATCTTTTTACTTTGATTTTTTTTTTCTTTAGTCTGACATAGAGAAAACAAGGAAATAGAACAGAAGTGCATGTTGAACTTCTGCTGGTTTGTAATGGAATCTTTATGATAGAATTTGACTGTCACACAGGCTGACATTTTACACGTGGCCTTTGGTTGTGGGGAAAGAAACCTGTCAGTGGTTTTTCTCGGGTGATTACTAAGAGCAATTTTACAGCCTCTTGTTTAATACCCTTTTGATTGCCAATCCACAGTGATGTGTCTATCGAACAGAATATATTTTATTTAGCAAAGCAAGTAGAATGACTGTGGAACAATAAAGTGACAGTCAAAATGTAGAATGTCTTTGGTATTTCTGTGTAGTTGTCCAGCTCCTGCTGGCACATGAGGATCTCTGAACTCCATGACTGTTTGTTATTTATGGCATTTGTCATTTGTGGCAGTCTCAGACTCCTTATTTCCAAATGGGAGAAAAGACCTTAGCAAACAGGGGAAATGTAGGTGATGCTGAGGAGGTGCCTTCCTTCTGGAGCAGGAGACACGAGTCAGTGCCATGCCTGCTGCTTAACCCTGGTTTCTGTCTGCAGAGAGCTGCTTCTCATGTGAGGATGAAGTACAGCTCAGCAGTACCTGCCACTGGGAAGGCCTGCCGTACCTAGTCTGTATGAATTATCAGCTTGGTGGGTACCTTGAAAGAGGTCTGATACTATTCCTTGATGGGTAGAGAGAACCCAAGCTCCTGATGGTCATACTTCCCTGTCTAACTGCCACATGTCTTGTTAAGTCATGGTGGGCTGAGATAATTGTTGTGGCCTTTCTGTTCATCAACGTACTTAAATCAAGCAAAGATGCCTTCTGATTTGCAAAACTTTGCCATTATTCTCTTGGTCAGTTAATTTAAGGCCATCTTTTAACTCCTAAAAATCCTGAAACTTGATGTTTTACCATTCCTGGAGAATTCAGGAAATTTAGGTTTACCAAGAGACTCTAATGGAATTTGAAGGTAGGTAGACCCTCATCATTCTAGGCTGCATCTCCTTCCCAAGTCCACAGCAAAAAGCAGCTTAAAGCCTGATACTGCAGGGCTTTCAGTGCAATGTTTTGTCTGCATCCTGCATTTCCTATGTGGGCATGTAATACACATCACAATTTCTATTTCTCCGGATTTCAATCATATTTCAGAAAATAAAGTTTTAAGGAGTTGTTGTTCCTTACAGTTCTGATAACAATCTACAATGCCAAGACACGTTGAGAAAAGCTGTTATGAGAAATGAAGCATTAAAGAAACCTATACAACTTAATCTGTTGAGCAGACACTCAACCATACCTTCTGAGGGCTCCTGTATGTCCCCCATGTCTATAACCAAGCATATCTGACAGTGGTGGGCAGATGGGATGGGACAACAGGAATTAGGTTATGAATCCTTTCCAAAGGAAGCAGGTTGGTGGGATTTTTTTGGTTGCTGGTGAGAGGGAAATTTGTGCTCTGCTCAGCCTGGTGGGTCTGAGAGCCAAGAGCTGAGACTTAGCGTGGAAAGGAGTTTGCAGCAGCGCTTTGCCTGAGAATAATAAAAGCAGACAATTTCCCCAAGAATCCCCAAAACTGTGATGGGAGGTGCTAACCGACTGCAAAGCAGCTTGAAAAGTCCCTGGGACAAGATACAAACCCTGCAATGGTGTTGACTCCACAGTACTTTTGTACAATATTGACTTTGCAGCCCATGAGCAGCTCCGTCTGCTTCAGTGTGTTTGCGGCACGAACAGCTCAGTGACAGATTGGTGTAAAAGGGGAGAAGGCAACCCTGCCCGAGGATGCCTGAATGGGTAGCATAACAAAACACCTTCCTAGCATGCTGAAATGGATACTTAGCGATGTAAAATAAGTGATTTTGCCTGCATTCTAAAAGCTGTGTTTGAAGGTGGGGTGTAGCATCCCAACGATATGAATTATCTGTAACCACTTACTCTCAGTATTCAGTAGTTTGAATACCTCACGGAAGTAGATTATTTCATCTTCTTCATGTTCCTGTGGAAGACCTCATCTGCTCTCTCTTCTTCCCTCTTTCTGTGACCTTCCTTGCTAACCACTGTCTTCCTCTGTTTAGTTAAATGTCCTAACTACACTTTCCAGTTCTTTGCATTTTTTTCTTTGCACAGAACACCTCCTTTTGTTTCTTCTAAATCTGGAAAAAAGCAGATCACATCTGCTCTTTCACATCCCACATGCCGTCTTAGGCATGCAAAAAAAAATTTTCAATTGCCCTCCTTTGAGCCATAATGTCAGATGTCCTTCACTCTTATTCACGCACTTACAGTTCTCCTATTGACTTTCTTTGCATTACAAGTTTTAGCCTCCTCTAGCTTAAAAAGAAAACCCCTCCACCTTTGCCATGTCTATATCTAGCCTTTATTTCAAGTTGCACCTAGCTGAAACAATAGCTGTTCCACTAAGCTGCTCCTGCTGTCTCTCCTCTTGCTCGCTGTAGACTGTATTTTTACCTTACCTGCCGGGGATGTGCCTCAAAGCACTGCTCCCTATTCTGGCCTTTCTCTATAGCTTCAGTTCTAGACAGTGTCATCCATTTCCTTGAATTCTCCACGGTGCTTTTCCTTTTTCAGCCTTGCCTTCGAGAGAGCCCAGCCACGCACCATGGTGGGGAATCAGGACAGGCAGATAGAGAATCATTTCCAGTTGTATGACTTTCCTGTTGTAAATGAGGTATATAGGTGGGTTAAATCAAATATGCTTGGTACAGTACAACACAGATGGGATTAAACTAATATGGGATTATTTCAGATCTCCTTGACATCTCCTCTGCCTTTTTCTCATGCCTGGAATTGCCCTCAAGATATTTTGTCTTCTCTGCACAATGGTAGTCTCTTAGGGTCAGGCAAGAATGTCCTATAATTGCTTCTCTGCAAGTTCGTGAGTTGACAGAAGCTCATCTGGTTGGTACTGATGTGATTTATGGTATCATGGTAGCCTGTGTTTAATGTATTTGTAGTAATGCACAAAAATTTTGCATTATGTAAAAGTAACTGTTGAGAATGGGGAGCACTACAACAACTGACACAAAACTCAGCTCCCAGCATTAGGAGAATTGGCATAGTAGTGATGTCAGGAAGGTCTCGGTTCAAGTATTCAAAGGGCAAAGATGTCAAATTATCTTTGCAGGTCCATGTGCAGTAGGTAAATTTCTAACCCCACCTTAATGTGGGAACTGAGTCAGAGAGGTGAGGTGTTTTGGCAAAGGCTATTCTGTCCTAAATCATTAAAGAAGCCAGTATTAGAACTCCAGAGACCCTGGCTTCCAGTCAGAGGAAAAAATTGATGTTTGCCATGGAGTTCAAATATGTCATCACTTGCCCCTACTCCAGGCTGGAAAGCAAATGAAACATAAGAGAGAGGAAGACAGTCACGCTACAAACTACTGCAGACCATGCTAGTTTAGCGATAGGGAGTGCTAGTTTACTGTGAAATTGTGTGAGAAGTTAGTAATTTGATGCCTTTTTAAAAACGTGGGTGTGGAGATCGTGTAGGGTTTCTTATTCTAGACTTTGGCCATTAAAATAATAATTTGACATTTCAGGTTTGGTTCTTAAAATTTCTCCTTATAATTTGTTGAATAGATGACTTGGAAATAACAAGACATATTGGTTAAGTCCAGGGATCCAGGCTCAGGGAACTTGGGAGCCCCAGACTCAGACTGCTCTGCAACAGAGTTTTGGCCAGGCATCCCTCACTGGGGCGTCCCTATTCCTTTGCTCTAGGAAGTGGTCAGGGCTGAATATACAGGTACTGTACAGACTAGCATAATGACCCCTTGAAAAAATTGCCCAAAGTCCAACACAGCCTTAGTGGATCCAAGTTAGAGTTTTCACTGTAGACTCCCTGGTTTCTTTGTCACTTAAAACTAGTCTTGCTGTTTCTTAGTTTTTCATGCTAAAGGATCTCCAAATGTTTTTAGTCTGACATTTGTACAAGAATGTTGATCAAAGAACATGCAGAAAGGCAAACTGATGGAAATTAGTATTTTGGCAAGCCCTGCTCAGGCTGCTATCCAAGCTCTCTGCCATTCTAGCTGTGATCCTAATGTCCGTGTGTCCTACAAAGAAGGAAAGGGTACTCACTGACATGGCCCCAAACCAATAACAGCTGAATTTCTACACTTTCCTAGACACACAGGTGAAGTGAATGAGCAGGCTAACCTGCTCAAAAAGTTTCTTCTGCCTTTTCAACCCTCCTTCACAAGAGGAATCATCGAGATAGCTCAGAGTGACAGTCGTTCCATCACTGAATACAAATGGGTGTTTTTCAGAGAAGTTTGCAAAGTGGAAATAGTATGCTTAAAGATAATTGTAAATAATTTCAAAGGAGATACTTGAGTTGACCCACTTCATGTTGTTTTTACTGAAAAATATACCTGCATTGATTATGTAAAGAAAGCCAGCCCAATAAGCAGTCTACCAAACCATCCCTTTTTGTGCCCCTAAAGCAGAGAAGCAGAAACTTTGTGGATGGACAATAATTTGCTCCAAGTATTTGATATTCTCTTCACATGTGTACAGCAGCAGGAAACAGCATTATTTCACAACTGCTGTCATGCTGCAAACCGCTCAGGACCTGCTCCACTTCTTGTGGTGTTCCTCACAGAACTTTCTCTGACTCTCCTCTAGAACTAATGGCGCTAATACCATAGAACTTTGATGAAAAAATGTGAACTGTGTAGCCCTTCTTACTCTTTTTGAAAAATAATTGCACATGAAAAAACATATCCCTGCCACTTGTATAACCATAAACAAAGTCATCAGATTAATCCTGCATATGGTACTTTAAGCTGTAACTTTACTTCTAAAAGATGGTTTTAACTCTATAGACAAGTAGCAGAAGTAATACTGTATTTCTGAAGACTGCTTGCTTAAAAGGTTCTTCTTGTTGGCCTCCTCTGAGGTGGGAGATTGTTGTCCATGCAGAACACTGCAAAAAATGCAGAAATGTAGAGCATCTCTGACAAACCTGATGCTCTTTACACTGTCTGATGTTGAGTTTCAGTTGTATTTTGGAAATGTCAGATGTATTTCCTTTTCAGCAGAGACTTTGTTAATAAATTTTGAACTTAACAAATGACAGTACAGAGAATAGAATTATTTCAGCATGCAGAAGGAAATAAAGTGGTATAAACTGCATTTCAATTTCTTTCACCTTGTATTACTCAAATATATTTAGGATTTGTTTGTTTGCTTTCCAGAAACTGTCCTATACAAAGGAAGCAATGGGCAGGTGAGTATCTGTATTCTCATTGCACATTATTTTCTCTGGAGATAACAACAGGGCCAAGTTGTGACATTTTGTAACCTTTTCTCTCTTTTTCTTGTCAGTTCTTGCACTGATTGGTCGTGTGGGTAAGTAACTTTCCCTTTCTAAAGGCTCCGATAGGTCATTTCTCTGGTTCTTGTTGCTGCTGGCATTGATTTGAGCCCTGAAGATGAGCAAAATTCACTTTTGTTCAAAAGGGCACATAGAAAAGTGCGGTGGAGAAATCTGGTGATTCTTGCATGTGAACCTCTGTCCTGGCAAGGTTGGCATGCTCAAAATACCTCAGCCAGTCTGGGGCTTGTACTTCTGCTTAAGTGTGTCATCACCTTGTTGGCTGTCAGGCTGCCAGGCACAGACACAGGCTATTTACCTGAAGAGGTTTCTTGAGGGAAATCTATTTTGGGAAGGAGATGTGTCCATAGTTACTAGTGTAAGTGTCCTGGTTGTCTTGAACACTTTTCCCAAAGGCTTTCAGGTAGTCCTGGTCATCATTACAAAAGCAAAAAGAAAATGGAATATTTTGAAATGCTGTTTCAAAAGAATTTCAAGAGATGTGTTCTAAAAACAGTTACAAGGGAATTGGTTGCTTGGGCTCCTCACGCTTTTAACAAGGCAATAAAATTTAAAACTATTATGATTTGTGGCTTCTTTGTACCAGAGCAAACCTGAACCTGACCTGTTATTTTCATGTCTTTTATTGAACTGAAAAGAAGTTCAAATTATTATCATTGCTCCATTGCTACTCAGAACTTAATCTAAGCTGTTATTTTTAGGGTAATTCAAACCCAAATAATCTGTTGCCGAACTCCTCTGAAAAACTGACAGGTTCAATTCCCTGGTTTACAGGCCACATAAAGCTATGACGTAATAAGTATGAGTAATTAAAATAAGGAGAAGAGTAAGCATCTAACAGACTTCTTAGAAAAGCCCCCAATTTCCAAAATTAGGTATCCTCATAGTGATCTCATAACCACAGCATATATTAAAATTAATAATGTGAGAAGATAACAGCAAAAGTGATTCCTAAAATGTTGGTTCCTCTCTGGCCCGTGGAGCTGAGTGCTCATTTGACACGAGCACTCCCTGAAGCCTCCAGGTCAGCTGGGTAGTGCACATGTGTTCTGAAATTGAGTTTGAAAACCTACAGCATCTCCCTGTATGATCATTCAGGAAATCTAGTAACTGTGGAAATACATGAGAGGAGTGGGAGTCAACACCAATGAATCTAGAGTCTGCATGCACTGGGCTAAGCAAAGGAACAGTGCAAAAAGGCCAACTTTTGATTCAAAGGTGGATCAGAATGATTAATGTTGTACTTGTCAGAAAACCATCTTATGAAGTGTTTTGTGGCAACATTACAGGGGTTCCAGTACCCCTTTGTACCACTGGCAAACTTTGCCAAACTCAGTTCACTGTGGGGCTGTGCTGCATCTGTCTAAAAATTACACTGCTTTTATTTCAGTATGTATAGCTTCAGATTGTTTGTAGCTTTAGGATAGGATCTTTGTTATTGCCATCAGTTTTTAACTTTGGGTTTACTGTATCTTTTCCTCTGTAATTTGTTGTTTGTCTTGTGCTTGGAAATTTTAGTGTTTTATAGCATAAAGAGAGTGATACAGGACTGAAGCAGTGACAGAAACAGATAGACTTGCCCTGGGTAATAGAACATCAGGAAGAAAGTAGTAGAAATAATTTTGTCAATATTACAAAACCCAAACTTACTCCAAGAGCATTCTGGACATCTTAGAGCATTCACGGCTTAAGATGTGAAGTTTGTAAGCCAGAGTCCTATAAAAAACAAAGCTGTGATTTTCTGCCATGCGTAGAAGATGTCTCATCTAACTCCAGACATCTACCCCCAAGAGGAGCAAGTGAGCCATCTCGATACTGCCAACAGCCAACATTGTTGCCTGAAAAAATAACCAGACCTCCCAGTAAAGATCAGAATAAATGTTCTTCTAAAAATGTTCTGTAAGAAGTCAGTGTAAGTACCCAACCCAGGACCACCATCAGCTCTAAGGCACAGGATGGTAAATCCAGTGTCAAGTCCTTCCTGCAGAAAGGAGAAGTGAGTGCAGTTCCACCATCTCCTGGGCATTGCTGCCCTCACCTGCTGACCCACATGTGCCAAGAAAGGCTGGTCCAGTGCAGGACAATGCTGGCATCTGAATGCAGCTGACTTGTCACCCAGCTGTGCCAGCTGGGTCAGAACAGACAACTGCTCTGGTCTTGAGGGACGGCAGGACTGCCCTAAATATCTAGATATCCTGGGTATCTAGATGAGATGTTCATTCCCACACTGCCAGGGAAGGACAGGCTTCTCCAGATGGTGCCTTGAAGTGAGGGTTTAGCAGGAGTCTCTGACTTTTCCTGTGGTGAGATCCAGTGCCTCTGATGACTGTGCAGAAGCAGCCGTTTCACTCTGGAGGCCCGGCACTGGGCATATTTCTCAGTCTGTTTTCCCACTGATAAGAATAAGAAATTTTGCCATAGGTTCTAGAGCACAGCCCCCACACAAGAAACTTTTCCATAAACTTTGACCAATCTCTTTTTTCTGTAAAACAGTTTTTTTTCCATGAAATGATTTCTTAATTTGAGGTTTATCTGGGATGGAAGACAGTCCCTTGATATCTGTTCATCCTTTCAGCTTTCTAAATCAAATCAAAATTGTGCTGAAAGCTATAAACCACTATAGAACTGAAGCTGTGACTTGAATAGTTTAATACAACTCATGTAATCCTACCTAGATGCCGATATGGTGTCTCTCTCTAGGTGTAAAAAGCTGATTTCTCTTAGTTGCATGCTGGGATAGTTTCAATGTAGCCTGCGGGAAGGTGCCTTGTACTCTTGCAGTTTGGTTCCGGGAATAACTCCCAGTCCGGCATTACTGACAGTGATGTAACAGCAGGATGGAAGTTTGTTCCTGTAGCGTTTAGAGCATGTGTTCATGTAGGTTAAATGCTCAGCTACCCTGGCCTTTTAAGGAACTGAGGGATTAAACTAATTACCACCAAGGAGAAAACCTCAAAAGGAAAAGCAATATATGGGACAACAATCCAGATGCGTACCGAGCAGCGCAGCGGAAATTGTAAAGTTTTTGCCCCAGTTGGAAGTGTCAGAGCACTACATCAGCTAAAGACTTTAACTGATTGCTTTATTCAGTAGGCCACTGGCACTTCACATAATGAAGTTCTGTCTCTTAACATTGGAGTCTGTCTCTTTACAACAGGACAGTGTTTTGTCTAGTTCCTGGGGGGTCAGAAGCCAGAACTCGAGAATCGG
This sequence comes from Oreocharis arfaki, assembly GCA_013398015.1. Taxonomy (NCBI): domain Eukaryota; kingdom Metazoa; phylum Chordata; class Aves; order Passeriformes; family Paramythiidae; genus Oreocharis; species Oreocharis arfaki. Next base: position 125,300 of record VZRR01001189.1, on the reverse strand, counting down.
CTGAAAGCAAAGGAGGAGCACAAAGCTGTTGCAGCAAAAACTAGAGCTGTTATGTCACAGCCTTGCTTGAGTGCTGCATGCACAGTAGCATACCGAGGAAAAGATGAAAAGGATAGGAGGATAGTTGAAAGGGAGGAATATAATACACTACTTTTTCACTTCTTCAGAAGCACTCGTTAATGTAAAATGAAATATGTAGAGGCATGTGTCCTTTCTGATGGTACTTGCTGATGCTGAACTCACTGAAATTATTTGTAGTAAATCATGTCCAGACCTCCTGTGTTCTGTCCCAGTTCTCTGCCTTGAAATACATTGGCAAATCTAGAATCCATATTTTATCAGCAGTGGTAGCAATGGTTGGTGTATCAATTCAGCTTTCGTATTATTTATCTAAATGTGCTTCATGAAAGAATAAGAGTTTTTCTTCTGTGCTGGGATCATTTCATCAGTTCAGCAGTTCTGCCTGCAGTGACATAGAAACGTGCCTGAGCTTCTTTACTGTTTGCTAGTGGACTTGGCAATGATATTGCTCATTTCAGAAATTTTTAAATCATCTGCACAACTTTACCACATGTGAAGAGTTCCACACCACTCCTTTTCAGTTGTATATTTTCTTTTGTGCTCCCTACTGCCTGGAAGAAAATAAGAAAGGTTTGTCCTGCTTTAATTAGAACCAAAAGAGACGAAAATTCAAGAACTACCTAAATGAAAATTAAGATTAATGCATGTAAAATTTAAAAGGAAGAGAATCTGAATACAAGGCTTTTTCTTGCATTCTGAAATTGCATAAAAATACTTCTTAAATTACGTGCTTAGTTAGTTCAAGGCTGTGTGATTAAAATACTTAAAGAGTAGAAAATCAGACAATAAAATTTTCTCTCCTTTGTGCAAAATGAGAATTGAAGTAATATTATCCAGGAATAAGAAATGCTTGACGTAGCCACTTAGACTTTAGAACATTCAAACTGGCCAACAGTCTTATAAATACTGGATAAACTGGTGGATGTCCAGAACATGTTGTACAAATCTGAAGATGTTACTTTCTTCAACCGCAGAGTTGGGTTTGTCTTAAAACTTGACGAGAAATGTAGAGAAAAATCTAACTAACACCTTCATAGAATTTCCAGAGGAGGTGTGAAATGGAATCACTGGTGGCCCATTTGACAGGTCCAGGCTTTTGTTTCTCCTTAATAACACAGTATGGCTGCACACAAAGAACCAGTTTAGGCCTATGAGTCAGTGGAACTCTGTTTATGCTTTGGTGGACTGGAACCTGTCCAGTCTTCTCCTGACATGACTGATGTCACACAGAAGTACGTACTGTGAGCCTTGAAAAAAGGGGAATGTGGGCTGTATTTGTGAGCTGTGATTGCTGTACTGATATGTTTAGGCTGTCCATAAGCACTGTTTGCTTCAGATCAGCTTCCTAGGCCCTTATGGATCTTGTCTTACACCTGCCTAGATCCTGGTGTCTAACAGAGGTGTGTGATCTGAAACCGGTTGTTTCTGCCAAGGAAACACAAGTGCAGTGGTGTTCATTCTGGTGCTTAGACATCTGCTTGTCATATTCCTTCCTGCCTCTCCATACATATGTGTATGTTTTTATATTTTCCTTACTGCTCAGCCAAGATGATCCAGGGAATCACTCATGCAGGTAGGACAATAGAAATTACATTTCATATACCTGTGTCTCAAATTCACGATAAACTCTTGTTGGAATACAGTCCCTCTACATCAAGTGGCTTGCTTGTGTAGGTAGAGTTAAAAATCAAGCGTGGGCCCTGGATTAATCCTGAGGCAGAACCATACAAAATCCTGCGTATTTTAAGTGGTGCAACTGAATGGGAATTTGAATCTCTGTTTACCTTGAAAAGTGATGTGTTCAGACAATTCAGTATCTGCATTGCCATGTGCATTTTCAGTGACTTCCTTAGAGGTGCCCAGTACAATTGCTGGTTTTTTAGGTGATTAATAAAGTGGGCATTTGAAAAATAAAGTATTAAGGGGGAGCAGAAGGCTAAAAGAAATTCATGCAAAAGAAAGCAAACCTCACCATTCTGGCAAAGCAATGAAAAACCAATGCTGTGTGTAAAGTGAGCTTGGTTACAGCACAGTATTCTTAAAACTATATTTTCATCCTCTTGAAAAAAAATGATAGCTGATTGTTTGGCCAAATTAGGTGCTTGACTGGTCTTGCTTGTTTAGATTGATTAGGGTTTTAGTAGGTGGTGTTTAAGTGCTTGGTTTTCATTTTTCAGCCAGCTGTGCACTGTAATCTTGTCAGAAATTTGATTAGCCCCTGGGGCCTTTTATTTAAAAGCCCCTCAGTGCCAGTAAGAATGTATTACCTGGCCTTGACAAAGAGTGTGGTCTGTTGCTGCTCAAGGAGATGGGTTTGCCACACAACCTTAACTCTCACCTTGACACTGGCCTTCCTCTCACCTCTCCTTTCAGCGCTGTCATGGCTGCCCCACGGCCTGGCTTGGGCTGTGGGTGTCACCATGTGGCTAAACCGGCGCCTAAGGTGACATTTGTGACAGAAGCACCCTGTTGGAGAGCTGCCATTTGTTGGGGTCAGTGACAGAGAAAGTCCTCTGGGACTTTTGAAACTTGGAGAACTTCACTTTGCTGTGTCTATAACCAGCAATCTGATTTAGAAGTAGAATTTGAGAAAGCTATTAGGCCTTTCCATCTGTAAACTGCTCCTCTTTTGAAAGTGTGATTTATGTCACAGCATTTTGTTTGGGTTTTCTTGTCTACTTTGAGGATTTTTCCTTTAAAAACTCAAACAACTGAGTTAAAACTGATCTCAGGACACAAAGGCAAACACAACTGTCCTTGTGTGGGTGCCAGGTGGTGGCAGTGGGGGCTCCTGTGTGGGGGCTGGGGCTGCCCTGAGGTGGTTCCAGACGGCTTTGATGGGCAGGGTTGAGCCCTACACTTGTGGCAGTGGCAGCACAGGGAAAGCCTGTATGAGAAAGGGCAAAAACATGGCACTGGGAGAGGAGGAGGGAACAAAAAGAATGAGGAACAGTGGAATGGGGAATGCCAAGACCAAATGCGCCACACCATGGCAGAGCATGTATTCCCTGCAGCCAAGGAAGGACTCAGACTGGAGCAGGCAGACCTTTCCTGAAGGAGCTGCTGGCCCTGCAGAGCATTCACTGGGTAGAGGAGTCAGGAGTGAAGCTGGGCCTCGGAAACAGTGAAGGAAAAGTGGTGTTTTAATATTTGTCTTCTTCTCACTACCCAAACATACATAAATATGCAATAAATTAGTTTTCCCTAAGCTGAATTTGATTTGCCACAGAGGTAATTGGTGAGTGATATTCCTGGCTTTATTTCAACCCAGAAGCTTTTCATCTTATTTTCTCCCCTGTCTCATGGAGATGGAGGGAATGAGAGAGTGGCTGGGGGGGTGTTTGGCCCTTGGCCAAGGCTAACCCAGCCCAGAACGGGGTGCTCAGTTGGTCAGATAGTAATTTTAGTCCTTTTGGGACACCTTCAGTTGCAGCACGTGTGTGTAGAAGGCTGGCAGGGACAATGTGGGATCCATGGGTGACCTGTGCCTTGTGGGGCAGTAGCTGGAGGTCAGGAGTGCCTGGAGGTCCCTGGAAGTATACTGGGCACCAACTTGTGGGCAGCTGGATCGAGTCCTGTGAGTCTCAGGTTGGGATCAGAGCATACCACAGCAAGTCATGTTTCTTATTTTCCCCTTCGATAGAAAAGGAGGTTGATACAAGACTCAGCTAATGGCTATATATAGGTGTGAACTGAACAAGACATTAAAAATCCTGTGGCAGTTTTTACTGTTGATCACTTTGCTTTGTTTTTATTCTGACCCTATTTACACTGAACAGTTTGTAAGAAATAAAATCCCAGTCTGATTCATCTCTCCTGAAAAGTAGAGACATGCTTGCTTCTGAACATTAGACATGATGCAGTAAAATGCTTTATTTACTGATGCTGTAGTTTGGTCACACTCTGGTATAGATGTGATCTACTTCCTACTGAAAGTGGTAAAAGATGCATCTTGAAGTTAGGTGAACTTAATCGGAAAATATTTCATCAGACCAATTAATAATTAAGTAATAGTTTTTACTGCAATTCTAAGATAATAAACAAGTAAGGAAATGAAATCCCTCTAAACATGACCAGCATTCTTAAGAAAATATCCTGAAGAGAGGCTATCATATCTAAATTATACTTTTAAGTAAAATTTTCCAGCCTTGGAAATGATTCCAAGATTTACTGAGTTTGTCAAAGAATTGGCAGAGCATTATCTTGCACTGTGCTGGCTGAAAACAGGTACCAGCGTCCATGAGATGGAAGCAGACACTGCATTTCAAAGCTTGCATGGAACTCACTGTTTATTTGTGCAAGAAAATTCATGAACGTACTGAGTTACGAATGGATTGTGGGTTTAAATAAGTCCCTGTCTTTTGCCCAGGCCTCTGGCAGCAGGCAGTAGCTGTATTGAGGTATCTAGCACCCCAAGACCCACTCTCATTCTCAAGTTCTTTAATAATGGCTGATCTGGTCTATTATAGAATGAATTATTTATTAATAGACACAAAACTAATAGATATAAGACTTAAAACAGACTATTACTACAGGAGAATAAGACAAAAGGGAATACTAGTATTACACATACAGGCTTAAAGGTACCATTAAACTTACAGCTAGCGAAGAAACAATATCACTTACGTTCAATGTTTCTTACCATCCAATTCCTGATGGAGCACACCTCAAAATTCTTTCCCCCAATTTCCAGAAAAGTAACCACAAAGTTGCATCCAAACTTCAGGGAGAAATCATTCCAGGGAGTGTGTAAGAGACTTCTGCCTCTGCGATAATCTGCAGCACTTTTATAGTGTAAAACAGGCCCTTTGGTCACCTGTGTTTGTTTATCTCTTCCCACATCTGTTAAGCTGGCAGACCTTTTAGTGCCAGGAGATGATACCTGCTGGGCCTTGCCCGCCTGGGTTATCTCTCCTATCTGCACTGGCCACCTGTGGTGGGGAGAGGGGTGATATGCCCTGCCACATACTGTTTAAACTCTTGGATAAGTATTTTCTGATTTGTTCATGTGGAGGTTTTTATTTCTTGCTAATATTTAAGAATTGTTGTAGAGATCTCACCCTGTCAGTTTAACGTTCCCTGAACTACATTTTGGTATAGTTAATCATTACATGCAGGATTAGACTGTGCCTCCTGGGAAAGGATGGGTGAAAAAATTCTTGACTTAAATAGAAAGTTCTTCAGGTTTGCCTTCAGGTATGTTTATGGGCACATAAGTCTTGTGTTTGTGAGGGGCAGAGGGAGAAAGTGTTTCAGACATTATCTCAGTGAAACTATGGTGTCTTTAGTCATATGCCGGTGCGCTGGTACCTGTAGTATATAGCTGTGAATCTGTTTGTCTGGCTGGTGCTGGGAGACTTTTTTGGAGTGAGACAAAGACTGACTATACATCCTGAGGAAGGCAAAATATCCATCAGCTTTGAGTGGAGTTTTGCTTGAGGATAGACTGCAAAACCAGTGAATCATAAGTATGTGAATCAAAAATCAAACCTTGCAAGGCCAGGAACTGTGGCCAACATCGCAAATATTGGAGTGAAGGCTTGCTGCCATGTGTTTAATGGCACAAGTATGACCACCAATAAAACAAAAAGAGATCCTTTAGAAGTGAGAATATCTCGAGACAATGAACTTCAGTAATTTTCAAGGAGAGTTTCTCTCCAGGACTTAAACTTCCAGTCTTACACCTTGTATATTAACAATATGACAAACTTGAAAAATAATTTTTCCTTCATTCAGGAAAGACTCATTTCTGTCAGAGCGTGTCTGCCACTCTTTGTAACTTGACAGTTGCTCCAGGCTTACAGAATTGACTGTAAGAGTTGTGTCAAAGCTACTAGCTTTTCTTCAGGCTGACAGTCTTTACCTGATTTTTTTTCTGAAATGCTTTTCCCATTCGGCCCAGAGTTGTTTTATATGTGTGTGTGAATCCCATAACTGGATTTGGAAACTGATGTGTTTTGAAGATTTCCAAATAAGTAGAATAAAATTAATGATGAAAAGAACCCATCTTCTTGCAGTGATTTCAGTGCAGTTACAGGGCTTTTGCGCACCAGGGAGTATTTTAATAACTGAGTGGTTTATAGGGTATTACCAGTTTTCTTTGTGTTTTATTTCTCTGCATTTGCTTTCTTTACAGAACTGTTAGAGGGAAAAATGTATTTTTGTGTGGGACTCCATGTTATTTGGGATATAAGAGAGTTTGCAACCCAGAGAGGCATATGATGTGCTGTATGATGCAAGCGACCTAAAAATCTAAGTTGCAAAATATAACTGAGAAAAGCCTAATTTTTATGAAGTTATGAGCAAAATAGTACCATGACAAATTTCTTCTGCACATGTGCTTCTTGATGTAGCATCAGAATCACAGAAATATCAAAACCAACTACGTTTATCTTACCACATACAACTTCAATTTCTGATTCTATTTTTATCTAGTGGGATTCCTACTCCACCTTCAGATGCCGATGTTACCACTCTGAGAGGTCAGTTTTTATCTAACTGCTGTTAAGGATGATTCTGAATTACCAGAAAATTGAGAAATTCATGTGTTTGTATTTCAGTAAAAACTGAATTTTTGCATCTCTATAATGCCATTTGTAATCTGGAGATCATGTTAAGTGCTGATGATTTGTTATTTTATGAATCATGAAAATCCTACTCGAGAAATTAGTTCTGTGCCCTTTTGACTGCACTTAAATTCATGCTTCTAAAAATACATCTGCTAAGGCAGAATGTTATCATTTTATATTGATTAATGTATTTGATACTTTTCTTAAGACTCTTCAGGTGTGTTCTGTGCTGTTGCTGTCGTGAGGATGGGAATAGGAATCAAATTTGACTATTGGTTTATGCTTGCTGAACTGCTTCTCTGTGTATCTACATGTTCATGTGTATACAGGGAAAAAAAATCCAAACAAAATAATACTGTTCTCTTTCAAACTCAGATGCAGCTGCCAATGTTCCTCCCCCTCATGAGATCTCCGTTGAGACTCCTGCAGGTGATACCATCCATGAGCTTGATGATGTAGATCCCACTGTGAGTGGTTTTTTTTCATTTGTTTCAGCATTCTCTTGCCTTCCCTACATGATATTGTTTATGGTCACTTACATATTTCTACCAATTAAAGGTGTCATTAACATAGTGTGTTAACACAAACTAGGATTTCATAAAATCAGGGCCTGAATTTCTAAAGATGTAAAATATTTTCCTGGGGAGACATTTTTTCATTTGGAGAGGCTTTGAACTGCCTCTTCCCCAGCAGTGGGAGATAACAGATCAGCTGAGCTATCAGATGAGGATTTGGCTAGTGTTGTAGGACTAGGGAGGGAATGCCTAGTGGTTCTGAAAGCTCCAAGAAGAAGTGGAACACTGTTATTCCTATGGAAGCACATTATACCTTAGGTTGCTGTAGCAGTGTTTCAAGGGTCTCTGTGGTAGAATCGTGAAGGACAGCAAAGAGATAGCCTGGACAGCCTTGAAGACTTTGATTCTCTGCTCCTTTTCTCTGTCGATGTAGGCAAACTTCTATTTATCTTCTTACCAGTCACCCTTTCTGTGGTATTTAACCAAAGCTCACAACACTGGGAAATCTAAACCCCATACTTAAAACCTCTCTGTAGAAGTGAGGTGACCACCTCATAGATTCCAGGGAACTATTTGCTTCTAGGAAACAGGTGCTCTGGATTAAATTTTAATCCCACACTCTAGAATCCAACTGCAGTATTCATGGGCCAACATGACTGGAGAAAATTTTGCAAACCAGTGGTATGAACCAGCTGGCTTTTGTTTTCTTACAAAAATGAAACTCTCAATGGGTAACATAGAGAAATTCACAAATTTGCACGTGCTGCATATAATAGCTGATTTATTGTCCTGGGTTTAACTGGGCCATATTGTTCAATAACCTAATGCGGCCATGGAACAAAGCTGATCCAACCTGTACTTTGTCCTGGGGCTTTCAGTGCTGACTGGAGCTCTGATGCTGGATTAAATACAGAATATGAAACAGACAGCTTCTGACTCAAGTGCACGACCTGGCCTTGTATTATGTACCAAGAACACTTGTGGTTTGGACCCAAGAACAGCACTATTCTTTTTTTTGAAACAGAACTGCCTGGATTATTTTCACTGGAGCAGAGAATAGGACCACTCAATAAACTGGAAAGAAACCAGAATTAGATTGCTGCTGTTACAGCTTTTTCACTCTGCACAGTTACATCCCACTTCATTGTTCTTAGCAGCCAAAAGGTGCTGCTGATTACAAAGCCAAGGGCGAGCAAAGCTCATCTTGTGCACTTTATACGTTGACCATACCAAGTTGTGGGAGGCTTATAAATTATTTAAACCACATGACGTTGGAAACAGCTGTATGAAAGCACTATATATATGCCTGCTAAGAGGGTATCTCTCAAATGCTAACTAACCTTAACTGATGAACCAGTCCTTATGGTCCTTGGACAGACTTAACCTGTGAAAAAAGAGATGTGAGGGGCCAGAAAGAGAATTTAACTAACAATTTTTAGAGGGTTCCTAAACAATGTAGAAATTGCTCACTGATGGCAGATAAACTTTCTGGAGAAAGTTTTTCCATTTCCTGCATGATACATAACTTAGGCTGCAGTTTCACTGAAAAGATCTGTTTTGCTGGCTCTTTTTCCTTTTTAACAGGAAAAAAAGCAACAACTCTGTTAATACTCAAAGACAAAACCTCTAGCAAAAGACATCTGGCTAAGATTAACAAGCCGGCCTTCTCTTCCCTCCCAGACAAATCTCTATTTTTTTTGTTTGTTTTTTCTGATGTCTTTCAGTATACCACAGGGAATTTCATGCTGTTTTAAAAATAGTAGGGAAGTAAGCAGAAACCATGCTCAGTCATTCAAATTAGATTAAAACTTGGCATTCACTGCTGCCTGTGGCAGCCATGATAGCTACATGCATCCCCGATGCACTGCAGAGCCACTGCTCTGGGGCTTTTTGGGCAGCTGTAGACACAGCAATTGAAGCCCACTGCTTTAGCTCAGCAGAGCTCCTTGCAGTTTCCTAGTGCCCATTGTGTATCTGTGGGGATCCTTCACCTCCTGAGGCTGAACAACGCAGGGTGTTATTCCAAATGCAGAACTTGGCAAAGGTAGCTTGCCTTCCAGGTGGCATAGTAAGTAGGAGCCTTGTGATAAATGAATAAATTTTGGGTGAATCAACCTAGGCTGAGTGGGGTCAAGTGAGATGTTGGAGTACCCATGGTTGCACTTTAAATTGCTCTGTGAATATCCCACACAACTGTATTTCCGTTTGTACCCGATGTCAACTAGATAGACTTACACTGAAGATGTCCAAATGGAAAACTGAATTATCTTCAATATGAGAATTCTCAAGAAATGTTCTTGCCTAGTAGATAGCCTCATTAGTTGCTGCCTCTGGCCCTGAGGCTTCATGAGCACTCCATTACAGTGCAAGGCAAGCCGGTGTGCTGATGGCTCCAGTGAACACTCTGTGCTTTGGACTGCAGCTTTCACGTGTCATTCATAAGCGTATCTCTTCTCTCCCTTCTTCCTTCCTTTCCAGATCAATAATGAGATAAAGAAGCAGGATGAGAAGCTAGTCAGACCTGTAACTGAGCAGATGATTGAGTTCAACATTTTGATTGTTGGTGAAGAGTACAGTGAGGAGCTGAAGGACCCAGCTGCTGCTAAGTATCAACTGCTGTCTGAACGATTCATTTCTCAGGTGATTCCCTTCCCTAACTTCCTTTTTTCGTTTTGCTGCCTCTGCAAAGCAATAGTAGCAAAAAGTAGCTGTGCCAGGGCTCTTGATTTTTGTCTTCCTATTGTTTCCAATATTTGTTTTTTATTTTGTCTATAATGGTGGTAACCCTATTGCCATCATATTTTGGGGGCAGGGAGTGTGTCTTCTCTTTGGAGAGGTATTTAAGTCGTCATATGGATGGCTGCTTATCACGAGATTTATCTTTTCTCTACCTTTGTCTCCTTCTTAGTCCCATTTAGTTGGGGTTCTCTGAATCCTTTTTACTGGGGCTAACCCTGTGCCAGATCCCGGGCCAGATAGGAAAGATGCTTCACAGCAGCCAAAAAGGATCACCACAACTGTCACAAGTTTCTAGTGTAGACTAGACATCTTAGTTTTCCCAGTTGTGTGGCCAAGTGGCAATGCCATGGTATGTGCGTGTGTAAAAAATGTTAGATGGGACAGAGTCCACCTGGCACGTGGATGTTCCACTCCTTTGATCCCTTGCCTGGTTTTCTCTGAGCTTGAATAAAGAAGCTCTTGGGAAAAAAAAGTCGGCAGCCCTGTAATTGTTTAAGTCTCACCAGAGTTTAAAAATAAGGAGATGGGGGAGGTGAACAGGAATTTACAGAGTAAAAAATAATCCTCAACTGGCAAGGATCTTTGGGAGCTAAAAAAACCTCTAAACTAGCATGAACTTTCAGTATTCTCTATCTTGGTTTTGTCTCCTGTGGCACAGTTGATTATCTTGGCAGTCTCTTTCCTTTTCTACCCTTGGAATGTTTCTATATAATTCTTGGGGAACGCTGGATGTTGTTCTTCATACTTCTTATTTCCCCTTTTTCTAGTAATGAAACAATGCCACTAAAACTACTCTTCCATAATGAAAGATAATATTTAACTGGTTTTCTCCTATTAGATATAATAGCTCAGATATATTTTTGGAAAATGCTAAAAACACTCCCTGATTTTTCACCACATGAGCAGAAGTGAACAGAATCTGTGTTAATTTTTTTGTTTTCCCTCAAAATAGATTAAAAGCGTATTTGAAGGACTACCTGGATACAAAAACATCCATATCCTGGATTACAGGTAAAAAGATACTGATGCATAGGTGGTGATCGGACATGATCAAGCATGATGGTGCAATGAGCTGATACGATGCTTGGCAGAATGTCAGGCATGTGTGTGGGAGCTCCTAGGATGTATTTACCAAGTGCTTTCATATTTGGTACCTCTATATATGCAGCTGAAATAGAAATACAGAACTATATGTAAATGCAATTTTTTTTTCTTCTGGCATTTACCAGAGAATCTCACATAAAATATTTGCTGTGATTTTAAGACACGGCATTCTTATTCAAGATTCTAGACTAAAATTACAAGATATATTCGTATCTGATACTTCTTCTAATATCCCCAAGTATTAAACAAGGAAGGACACAGAAACCTTTTTGGAAAAAATGTGGTGTATTTAAATTTCTTTTTCAAATTCTTAATGGTAATTTGGGATGGCTCTGAAGGTTGGTGTTTAGGATACGTAAAGGTCTCTCTCTCTTGGATCAAAACAAAGATGGGGCATAGTTTGATAAATTACATGGAATGTTTAAACTCTCTGTATTCCTATAAATACAGATGTATTATTAAATCTGTATTACAGATTTATACATATAAATGTTTTTAAAGACCTGATTTCCTCAAATCCATTTGTGCTTCGGCGTGGCATTTAAAGTTAATTTGTTAAGTTAATGCATCAAACATAAGATGTCTGACTTTTGCGGTACAGGGCTCACAAATCATGATTTTTCTTGAATGGACGGGATATAATTTTCAGAATTTAATGAGGGTGTTCATTAATTAATCTAAATTGTGTTTTCTTTGAGACGGTAAGCTGTATTTCTTAGAATTTATTGCCTGGGATATTTTAGCTAGAATACATACAGGTAACAAAGCAGCCATAGTGAGAAAGGTCTTGTGGTTGGAACCCTAGGCTACGTCCAGTTTTCAGCCTGGAAGGTAGCAAAACCTTGCATCTTGGTATTTGCAGTCTAATATGTTTGCAAGCACTTGGTCCATTTGAGAAGTCAAATAAAAGGCTGATGTTTCTGGCAATGTACTGGAGCTCTGTGCTCTGCAAAACCATTGGTTGTATGTTAAACCTTTAGGTTGAATACGTGAGCCTTGACCTTCTTGGTACTGACAGCAATTTAACTGCAGTATTTACAATAACCTGAGATGGCTCTGCTCTGCTGATTCCTTGGGATCAATAGGAAATAGTTCAGTAAATGCAGAACAATTTGTTATGTAGCAGAACAACTGTGAATAACTATGCAACTTAAAAGGATTTTGCTGTATGCATTTTCAAATGGGTATGCCCTGTAGAACACCAAAGAAAACTTGTTAAAGTTTTAAGACTTGAAGGAAACTATGACATTGATTTAACAGGTTTTGCTCTTCTGTTTTGTTTTTATAACCAGCCCTTCAGAGGAAGACAGGTAAAGACAACTTTTTTATAGATACTGTCACAATATAGATGGGAGAAACATGTTTAGCTGGAGGACATTGGTTTTTGGGATTTGTGGTTTTGGCTTCAGACCATGATAGTTATCTAACATAAATATTATGACAGAAGGTTCTACCAGAAACTGAAAGTAAGTGATCTGTTTTGATTAAGGATAAACATGATTTGCTTATTTAAGTCCTAATAACAAAAAAAAAATACTCAGGAAAAATCATCCTAAACATAAGTCAGCTACTGGGATAACTTTTGCATCAGAGTCTCTTCCGTGAAGAAAACAAAATTGCTTAACAATGACTCAAAGTCTTCATAATTTGCAGCAAAGTCTTGAATAGATATGGGACTATTATTATTACTGAAATTGATGTAGATAAGAAGCCCACAGTTCTCCAGCAAAGGCTGTTGGCTTAGCTTCAAGGCCAGAGGTGCTGCAGATCTTAGCAGAGCTTTAATGTTCTTTAGCAGAACATGGGATCAGTCTGGACTCATTTTTTCATCAGATATACGCAAGTTAAGAATCCTGAATTTTCCTTCTTTAGCATGCTAAGATTTTCTCAAGACAGAAAAAGAACTGCAGCCTTACCTCACTAAATGAATTAATTTGTTTCATGTGTGTCATCTCAGCACCGGCATAGCCAGTTTCCAGGAGCAAGTCTAAATAGAATGAGCATTCTAACTTTTTAAGAAAGGTTAGGTAACACAAATCTCTTCACAAACTAGAGTGACTCAAAGCCATCCCCTACTACTGGGCACTTCTGCGGGCTAAGATGCATGCAACTGCTCACAAGGGCTGTGTTCCAGGCACCAGATGTTTAGCCCTTTCCAGAAAGATGATGGTGGTGTAGTTACTTGCTAGGAATTATGAATGACAGCACAGTTGTATTGAATCTATATGTTATGTTTGAGGAGCATATTCTGTTCCATCTTTGCTGCGCCTTTTCACTACTGCTGTCCTTTTGAATTTCCTCTGCTGGCAGTCAGTGCCCATGGTGAGCCTACGGTGGGCTCATGTCAATGACGGAGCCAGCAGCAAAACCCCATTCTCCCAGGTTTCGTCAGTGTATTTGCAGATTGTTGTATCTGGCACTAGGGCTTTAAACTTCCCTGAACAGAGCCATTATGTCAGAAATCCAATCCAGCTCTGTGGAATGAGGAAAACCTGTATTCAGAGCACATTTTTCTGACACTTCATAGGTTACTTAATTTTCTTGCTGTCTTCTGTCTACAGCCAAAATGTGTTACATCTTCTGAAGTTCCCTTGTGCTTATGCCCAGTGTATGGTAAATCTCATTGCTGTCATGTGGAAAAGAACATCCAGATGTATTCAGGAAAAGAAAATTAAGAAAATGGAGGAGAGTTAATATGAAAAAAACCTTAAACTGGACACAGACCCAAAACTGAGTTATAGAATAAATGATCAAATGAGTCTAGATAAATATTCCCAATTATAAGATTAATTAAATACTATTTTATTGCTATTAAAAACATTCTTTCAAGCAGGCTAACACTGCACAGTGACAGAGATTAGGACTCTCGCTTGCTACTATAGATTGCTACTATATACAACCTGTTTTTCCTGGCTGTTTTCATAGCTCAGAGATGTTCCTATTATTAGCATGACCTTAAAATCATCACTCTCGCCACTGCAGGCTGGTGGACCCACTAGTAATGCTTGCAGAAAGCCAGTGTTACGGTCTGCTTGTGGTCTGTCTGCCTTTCACTAGTAGAAATACAGGACTGGGACCAGACCAGTCAGTTTCTGGTAGCATTTCCCTTGAGAACTTTGTGAAAAGAATCAAGTAGTTTTTATTTAGACTCCTTTAACACCATGTATTTTTATATCTAAAAGGCTATTAACATGGGTTCTTGTGAAAAAGCATCGTGTTTCCTTGCTTTGGAAAACCTGGCATTTCTCACTGGTGTTCCTTCTCTTTGTCCAACTGAAGTGGGGTGGAAGTTCGCTATGCTGTCACATTTGATGGGAAAGCCATGAGCAATGCCACCTGGGACCTGATTAACCTTCATTCAAACAAGGTGGAGGACAACTCCTTCATGGGCATAGAGGATAATCCAACAGTTGTGTACACCATCAGTGATTTCAGAGATTATATTGCTGAGGTCCTCCAGAAAAATTCTCTGCTTGAAAACGCTTCCATGACTTTAGACCCGGACTCTCTTCAGCTTACTAATGGTGGGTATTAATTATTATGCATTCCTGTGCCACACATCTGACTTCTTGTAAAATAAATCTCAGATGAGTGAGTTATTCAGCTGTCCTCTGAAAAATTAAACAGAACAAAATCTGTTTAATAGCCTGCTTTGCTCTGATCTTAACCAGGCCAAGTCATCAGCAGTAGCATCCCATTCTTAATCCATTAGCCTGTCCCCCACCCCCATCTTTTAAAAAAATTTTTATTTTGATACTGAGGTTTGTGGTGTACAGTTTCAGAAATATTTCCGAAAGTTATTAGGAATAAAAGGGGGAAACATGGTTCACATGGTGCACATAGCATCAGGGTGACCTTCAGCTTAGGAGGTCTGTGCTGGCCTTAGGCAGCACAAAGGAAATACCCAGGTTATCGTTGAATATTCAATGATCCTGCTAGAGATGATGAAAGAGTGCTGTCACCTCTTTGTTCTCATCTTTCCCCTCCACGTCCTATCAGTGATCTGGAGGCATTTCCAGAAACAAAATATCTCTGGCAAAATTTTTGAAAAGATTTTACTCACAAAACTGAAATCAGAGATGGTTTTTCTGTCAGTCTTCCAACACAACTTCCTCGCACTGCTACTGCAGCCTTTCAAGTGTTTCTATTTCCACAGTGAAAGAAATACTGCACCCCACGTCAGAAGTCCCATCCTGGATTACCGAGCATCCAGTTGTGCTGGAGCGCCCGAAGTTCGATGTGAGTATGGCTCTGAGCAGTGGCCTGTGGACACATTTGAACAACTTAACTCAGCAAGGTAGAATTGTAGCCAACACCCAGGGTTTCTCTATCCTGTTGTTCATGCAGAATAAGTACTAATGAAGGCACACCTTATATTGGAGTGAAAACTGGTGAAATCTCTCATGTGACAATTCTGGTGTATGTTGCCCAACAGTCCTGTGATCATCTTGTTTCGATTGTAAGCTGCTCTAAAGACGTGATTCTTCCTTCCATGATACTACCTTTCTTTGGAAAGAAGAAATAGATGTAAAGCCTAGAGCTGGCTGCTAGAAGAGATAAAATGCTAACCCCTTTTGTTACTGTATTTCTTTCACAGAAATTCCTCAATTTGTTTTTAAAATGATGAGCATCCTCCTAATACCAGCAGAGGAAAATAACAGACACTGGTTTCCTTTCTTGTCTCTTGAAATTGTAATTGTCTCCTCTGACTACCTCCGGAATAATCCAGGGCATAGATTAGAGTTCTGTATCGGACGGGAAACTTGGTGCCCCTGACCACGTCTGTACAATGCAAAGGGACCTTAAGCAAAGATACTGAGTTAGGTGCCAGTGATGCTGAGATCAAGGCAGTCAGTTCTGCCAACAGCGAGATCTTCTGAGTGCTGAATCATCGTCTGGGCAGTTGGTTTCTGCTCTCCTCTCTGTTCTGTAACACAGATGTACTTTCACAAAGAAATGAGTTCAGATCATGCCATAACATCCAGGTCCTCTTGTGCTGGATGGTAGGTTCTCCCTCAGTCCATTATGAGACAATATTATGAACACAGACACATTTAATTTCAGCCAACTTCCAAAATTTTTATGTATGCAAAATTTGTTTTCACAGAATTCAAATATTGTTAGAATGGATGTAGGTATAATGTCCTTAATTTCATGCCAGTTTTCCCTGAGTTTTAAAAACTAACCACTCATGTTTAAAATACAAATTCATGTGGATTTGCCATAATGGCTTAAACACGGTGTAGATAAACACGAATTTAAGTTAACTTTCAGAAAAGGGCTTTCTCTTTACTGGAGACATCTTACTGGAGACATAAGTAGTCTGAAATGTTGCAGATGTTTATTTTAGTAAGACAAAGAATTCTGCCATTCTATACTCTGACAGATGTGCAGGCAGGAAGGTATTTTAGAGTAGTGGTAGCTTTGAAATAATAAATTTTAAACCAGTTTTTGGGAATATTATCATGAGAAAAAATGATGGAAGTTATAGTTTTCTAATCAGGGACTACGAATAAAGGCTTCTATGCCTTCAGCCAGTAACTCTGATTATGTAAAAAGTATCAAGTATATCCCCAAACCCACTGTGTACAATCTGCAACACACAGGTAATCTGGAAAGTAGCTTCAGATAAACATAAGAAAATCCTAAATATGCTTAAACAGTACACAATTGATCAATTATTTCCACAGATGTCAAAACTTTATGGTTCAAGTAGATGCTCTCAAGTAGAACTGTTACCTTTGGAAAAGAATTTTGCTATAGTTTTCCCTAGGTGATTTGAGAATAAGCTGGATTTGTAT
Source organism: Oreocharis arfaki (assembly GCA_013398015.1). Taxonomy (NCBI): domain Eukaryota; kingdom Metazoa; phylum Chordata; class Aves; order Passeriformes; family Paramythiidae; genus Oreocharis; species Oreocharis arfaki. The sequence continues at coordinate 108,491 of VZRR01001189.1, read as the reverse complement.
TTGCATGTCAATACCATGACATAGCATGGGACTGTCATGACTTCACCAGCCATTTGCTAGTATATGGTACAACTAATTCTTTTCTTTGAGTTTCGCAGTTCTCATTAAAACAAAAATCAGGTCTAGTTTTTGAAATCTCTCTTTTCTTGTTGTTCCTGTTCAGTTGGAACAGGTAGAATGCTCTGGCTTGATGAGTACAATGCCTTCTGGCAGCAGAAAATGGAAAATCAGCGAGGGGAGTTCTGTGTTTACAACTATCTATGATATTTGTAATCCTTTCACATCAGTGAGAACCAGAACTTGCCAATATGATATTAAAGTTGTTGATATAAGATATTGCCCTGTAACAAGAATCTTGGAATAATATTAGTTGCCATAGGAACATTTATCCACATTTGAATAAATGATGAAGTGCAGTCCCTGGCAACTAAATGCTTATATTAAATAAACGTATTGAGGAGCAGTTGCTGATAGACCTAATAAACTTTTAATGGAATTTATATGTGTAATTTATTTATAATTTTTACAGTATCTCTTTTTACAGCTTTGTTTATAGTGGTTAGTCTTGCCAAAAAATAAAATTGCTGGAGCACATGTCTCTATGGTATATTTACTTTTCAACTGATTGTTATCATATAAATTAAAAAAATTGATGAGACTGTGGTGGCATAATAACTAGCATTTTTAAATGTGATCAATACATGCAAACAAGTAATTTAAGAAAAGAAAATACCTTAAAGGGCCTGTTTCCAAAGCATTCAAATGCAGTTTGAATTAAGCTGAAAAATTAATTAACTCACATTTCAACCAGAAGTAAAATTTCAAATTGAAAAGCATTTGGATTCTTCCTGTTATTCCTGCTGGTCAAGCAATAGAAAGGGATTTGACAGGAATGGTGAGCTACAGAAATGATTACAGTGGTTTTGAACTGTAACACATATTCCAAAAATCTGTGTCCACTGCACACTTAACTTTACACATCACCATTAGTGGTTTGTCAGTCCTTAGTAAATTGCTGCTTCTTGAAATTGCTCGGCAGTTTTTCATACCCCGCAGGTTTTTTGGTCCATATCCCACTACTGCACAGCATTTATATGTGGGCAGGTATCCCATGTAAAGCACTAATTCCTAAAGCAAGCTATCAGCTTGCTTTTGTAGCCTTGACCAAATGACTTAATGTCTTTATTGCCTTTTTCCAATAGAATTACTTCATCAGACACCATAGTAGGAGATTAATATTCAAAGATGAAATATGCTAACTACTTTAACTATAAACCAACTAATGATTGGGATGGAATAGCAAGTAAATTGAGATGGAATAGTAAGTAAACAGTGTGGAAATTGAACATGTAAAAAAATTTTTTTTTTTCACATTTGAAATAATTTGCAAATTCATTCTGCATATGACGTGTTGTTCATCATTACTGCTAATAGATGCATTTTTCCTTCTGCACAGGTATCTTGGCGTTCAGACTAAATTATTCCAAGTTCTAAATGCTCTTAATTACATTCTGGTCTTTGTTATCCTCCTGGGTTCTCATACCCACAAACTAAAGAATATCAATAAATTATGACCAGGCGTGCATACATAGAAGTTCACTTTCTACACTGTTTCATGTATCATAGTAACTGAAATATTAGGATTACTGAATTGGTTGTGTAGCTGATGAATAATAGCTGTTAAAACCTCATCCTGCTTTAGAAAGGCAGACAACATTCATCTTTGATTTAATTAGAGATGGACCCGTAGGAGAGAAGGATGGGGTTGGATATAGACGGTAATCTCTTAATACTAGTAAAGGGTATAAAATAGTAAGGGATGCTGCACTCCAAACGATCTGAATGGCTCCTTTCCCTTTTTGATGGACATGACCGGATATGACATTTGTCAGAAGGATGTGCATTTTACATGTATATTGCACAGGATTAGCAGGGGTCTATGTTTGCCACTCGTCCTGCTGCTGTGCACTGCTCCCTCACAGGCAGTAGTCCAAGACTTGGCCACTGCCTGCTGCTGACCCCTTCTGTGTGTTCAGCCCAGTGCAGACAGTCAGTGTTTCCCCTGCAATAGTGGAAATATTAATAGTGGCTTTATGTTCCAGGACAGCACTTTTCTAGCTGAACGTCCTTCTGCAGACGAATCAACTGTCAGCAATGCCTTGACCTTTGATTACACCAAACCAGATTCCACCTCACACAGGCAGCAGTCCATTGACAACGAAATCCAGCCAAGACCAGAGAATATTGACTATGAGGCCAGTTTGGCATCTGAAGCTCCATTTTCCTCAGAGGTTGACGTTACTGCTTTGCCTGATGGGCTGAATTTAGAGACTTCTCATTTAGTCACTGTACCAGTGTTAGAGCATGATTCTATGGACTCTTTGGAATGGCTTTCAGCCCCCAGTTCTTTAGATGGTAAGTTAATGCTGCTGACTGAAGCTTAAATTTGGATACCAGTATTTCCTGATACTCACCAAATTATAGTTCATCAAAACGAGTTTTCAGAAAGGTCTAAAAATTGAGTATCGTTCTCTGCCAGTTTTCAGCTTTTGTGTGTGCATGTATCCAAGAACTATATACCAAGGTAAAATGCTTGCAATAACTAATAATGCTGGTTTATCTCTTCTGGAAATGATACATACCTGGCACTCGTTAAATAGCATAGAAGTAATTTTGTATGTCTTAACTTGGACCATAGAATATCTGAAGGGAAAGTGGGACAGGTTAACAGGGGTCCTTATGACTTTGGCGTGCAAAGGCCAGGATATATTATGGAAAATGTGGAATACAGATCTACAGATAATAAAATTAAATAAATTTGACACTTTTTATCATTAACAACATCTAATTGTAGATTTGTTTTTATTTTTAATGTTTGAAGATACTGGATTATCAGAAGAACTTTTGCCTTTAAGTCCTTCTCACCTTGTGCCTGAAGAATCTCCATCTACCGATGATTATGTAGTTCCTCTGCTTTCTGCACCAACAGTGGCCTCTTCATCAGTCGTAGAGACTGATATTAAAGAGAAGGAAGAAGTAATCCAAGGTAGTCCTGAGGGCAGTGACAGTGCAGACTCTGTGGAAGAAATTCCTTTTCCCTTAGAAGTGCCCCCTATGGAAGACGAAACTGATATATTTCTTGGAGATAGAGTTTTATTTGATGATGGGTCTGGTTCAGCTTTTGATGGTTCAGGAAAAGAAATGGAATCAAGTATCTGGCCTTGGGAAGAAGCAACCCTGGAACCAGTTTTCTACCCTGGTCCTGATAGCTGGCTTGAAGATGACAATGAGTCTATGTTAATCAAAACTGAGGATATTCCTGAAGGCATGATTTTAGACTATATTCTTAACTCTGGGAATAAATTAGATTATGACCTTTCCAAAGGTGAGAATGAAGGGATAGTCGATATAAAAAATTTCCTTGATGAGTCTGAAATATTTGTCTTTCCAGAGACTACAACTCTGCAAGTACCTCTGTTACAGACAGAAGAGCCATCATCTGTGGAACCATCTACACAGACAGAAACATGGGGCATGTATGATTCTTCTTTTGTCATGCCAACTGGAGAGGCCCCTGTCTCACCCCCATATGCAGATCTGTCTGTGGAAGATAGTCTCATTACATCCACAGGGACTGTCAGTATGGAGCAACCTGAGGAGTTTAGTGTAGGCCAGAACATAATCTCTGAAGCAGTTGAACACCAAAGCGAAGACAGGGCAATGGCAGAAGAGCTGTTCACAGTGAAGCAGCCGGATGTAACGGAAGCTGTTACAATAGGACACTTGGACACAACCTCTTCAGGAACTATTCTCACTGCAGGTCCTTCCATGGTAAAGCCTGATGCTTCCACAGAAGAGCAGCAAGCTATAGATTCATCACTGGCAGACCAAGACACTCCTGGATCAGCAGTGAAGGAACAAGCTGATATTTGGCCTACTGACAGGGCACTTGAAACCTCTTTAGATCAGACAGTGCAACCAGCAATGCCGGCTGTTACTCAAGGTTCAGCTGCAGTTCCTTCTGTAATAGATCACACCACTGTCCTAGAGGGCTTTGCAGTACAGGATGGTACAGACCATGACACGCACATTTCCATGAGCTTCAGCACTGTTATGGATTATCAAACAGTGAGTGTAACAACAAGAACCATTGAGCTTCCGTCCCATCTCCCTCCTGTGGGATCCACGCCATCGTTGTCTGGGGTTACCTCAACAAAGCTGGGAGACGAAACAACAAGAGCCCTGGATGTTTCAGTAGACCTGGATGCTGTTAGCACTGTCCCCTTTTCTCCTGAGAGGACTGAGGAGGGAAGGAGAATGACTGAAAGTTACGTGGAGCTAACAACTCGCGTTCAGTCCACAGAGATGGCCAGTGTGGCTTGGGCCACACATGAAACTCACTACAGCAGTACTGTCCCGTCCCGAGCTCTAGTTGTGTTCTTCAGCCTTCGGGTTACCAACATGATGTTTTCAGAGGACCTGTTCAATAAAAACTCCCCTGAATACAAAGCCTTGGAGCAGAGATTTTTGGAACTGGTAAGAGCCACTTCTATGCTAAATGACCATTACCAGATAGACAAAAACTGTTGGTAAATTATATTTAGTAATCTCTCTTTCCCAGAAAGCAGCTCAAAACTGGTGTTTACACATCAGATTTGTGTCCCTCAGTGGGGAAAAGTCTGTCTGGAAATGGGTGGTGGGATGCTGTTTGTCTTTAGTCTCTCTAAAGCAGAACTCCTTAGCACCATGGACCACCTGCTCTGCTGATGTCAATAACGACAGCAGTGTAGCTGAAGTCACTACCACACTCCCTCTACTTGCTTCCAGAGTGCTCTGTATCTAGTTTATAGGGAGAAAAATGCAAAAAAATCCGGGGCTGTGAGCAGGTACCTTTTCTGCAACACATTCAACCTGTCCTAAGTAAGAGGTAGCTCAGGGAACTAAGCTGTTCCTAACCTGGCTGATGACTACGGAAGCCTCACAGCAGTTACACAGCAACAACTACCAAATTTTTACTGGGAAATTCCCCTCTTTTGACTGAAACAAGCATTCTGTTGTGAGAGATGAAGGCAGCAAAGCAGAGAGAGGGAACGGGGACATGCTTGAAGGAAAAACTCTGTGAAATGGCAAGTGTTCTTGGTACTTAGATCAAGGGAGAGTATGATGTATGTCCTGAGAACTATATTTCTGAAATGTAGATTTTTAGAAACCCCTTGCAAATCAGTATACTCTTAAGAGCTGCCTGATGTATCCAGGCTCCTGGCAGGCTGCCAGCACAGACCTCAGCTGGGTAAAGGTTAATGCCCTTGATGCAAGATTTGGATAAAATCATTCAGACTCCCATTTTCTGGTGCAGTAACACCACTCTGGCTTGAGTAGAGAGAGATTTAAAGATTCAGCTTTTCTGTCACATCCGCTGTGTTGCAGCTGGTGCCCTACCTTCAGTCAAATCTGACGGGATTCCAGAATCTGGAAATCCTGAACTTCAGAAACGGCAGCATTGTGGTGAACAGTCGAATGAAATTTGCCAAACCGGTGCCTCGGAATGTCACCAATGCTGTGTACATGATCCTGGAAGATTTCTGCAACACTGCATATCACACCATGAACCTGGCCATTGATAAATACTCCCTGGATGTGGAATCAGGTAAGGACAGCAAGGAAATGCAGCTTAAAGCAAGAGATCTAGAAAAAATTCTGTATTAGGTACTAAGGATCCCAACAGCTCAGAGGCTGTCCACTGCTTTTCATAGGCTGGGCTTTAGAAAGACAGTCTTTCATTGAGTGAAAACAAATGAAAACCTGCTCTCGGACTAAGGACGTGAAAATCAAAGTGAGATCCAGACAGAGAATACTGAGTCAATATAGATTTATGGAGACAAATTAATTCATGGAATACTGTGTATAACGCCCCTGTTTTTGACCTGGGGAGCAAGGAAGCAGATGGCTCAGGGAGAGCAGTGGTGCCCATCTCTCTTGTTCTTACTTTCGTGTGTGGTTTGAACTTATTCCACGTGGTTATTCACACAGGTGGCAGCCAGTTTACCTGCCAGCTGTGCGTCTGCACAGGTAACAGTTGCTGCCTCATTCTTGGGGGAAGGTCTCGGTTGCACTAAAAAGTGAGAGGCCCTCTTGCTTCACTCCTCTGATAGAGGGAGAAAGTTGTTTTGGTTTTTTTCCCTGTCCAAGTTAGCCAGTGGTTTAGCAACCATATAGGCAACTCTATAATATTTCCTGTTTTAAGGTTAGAGAAAAATAAGAGTGCTGTTGGCATATGGTAGCTGTTCTTCTCAGATAGGTGTCTTATAAAGATGGTCTAATTAGCATGGCAAATGTTCTGGTATTGATTGTTTAGCTGTATGCCAGCCTCTTAAGTCTGATACAAGTGAGATACCTTGAATGCTATGAGCTTGTGCTCCTTGCAGACAAAAAGGCAAATCCCCTCACAGCAGATGGTGAGTGCCTGACATCCCACTGCTCTTCCCCATACACTGCCTAGGTTTTATATAACAAGAAATACTGGAGATCACCTGTGGTTTATTCATTTGTAAAACAGAGTTTCAGCAGACAGAGAAAATATGAGGTACTGCCTGTTCCAGTATGAAAAAGATTGCTTTATACTTGCTTTTTTGACTTTGTTGGGTGTTCCTTGCCATGCTACTGGCATGTGCAGATAGAGGAATACTTGCTAGTGCTTGGTCACCTTAGAAGAACCTTTTGTGACTCAGGAAAGACGCACACTGGATTTTTCTGGATTGGAACAAGAGACCATTAGAGAAGATGGCAAGCCAGCACCTTGTCTCAGTTAAGGCTCTCCTTTTTCATTTTTAGTTTTTGCTCTGTGTGTTGTCAGGTGAGCAGGCAGATCCCTGCAAGTTCCAGGCCTGCAATGAGTTCTCTGAATGCTTAGTAAATCGCTGGAGTGGGGAAGCTGAGTGTGTCTGCAATCCTGGCTACCTCAGCATCGATGGGCTGCCGTGCAACAGCATCTGTGATCTGCAACCAAACTTCTGCCTGAACGATGGCAAGTGTGACATAAGCCCCGGGCAAGGGGCCATCTGTAGGTAGGTTACCCTGCTGTTGGAAGTTGTGCTTCCTGGATGAAAACTCCTCTGCTGTAGCATTCTATAAGATTTGTCTAAAATTCTGTACACTGTTGTGTAACGGGTGAGTAGATTGTGATTATTGTTCATGTTATGCTGCTCAGTGCAAGTCCCAGTATTAACATTAGCTTTCCTATGTATATACCATAAATGAGAATAAATTAGTAGAACAGAAACATCAGAAAATAAAACTAACTAGGAATAATGGTTGTAATGGAACACCCTCAGTTGTTCAAATCACTTTTATTGACTTCTGGGAACAGAATTCATCTCCAGAGGTTTTCTCAAGTAACAAAGTTTCTGATAGTGTCATATCAAATATAAGAGTTAATTCTACAAGAGAAATTCATACCTGAAAGGCATATTGATAGTGTATCAACATATTAAATATAATGCTTTTGGTTTGGAAAAAGTACAAAAGTAAATCATTGTACATTTGGGAAAAATCATGTGGCTTCATAAAAGGATGAAGGAACAGACCCTATATTTTTTGCTTTAAAAAAAAGATACAGATGCATCTGAACAGGATTGCTTTATTTTGCAGGTAATTAAAAAGACTTTGTGCAAGATAAAAGCAAATTGTTGATGCCCCTGACACAGCACTTATTTTTCCAAGAAATGTAATGGTCTATTTTAAAAAATAAAATGTATCTATCAACAAAAAGAAAACTGTTGCAAAGAAGAGTATTACTACTAGTAATTATTTGTTACTTCATGTGTTTTTCTTTTTAAAGTTTACCTAGAACATCCCTAAAGTCAATCTCAGAGTGCTAACAGTTAACAGAAGAAATGAAAATGGTTTTAAAACTTTAAAAATGGAAACTATCACAGACGTATAATAAATTTAATCATATTTGTGTGATAGTGTTAATTAGAAGCAGGTAAGTATCTGAACTCAAGCATGTTCCAGCCAGTATTTATTAAAAACTTTTTGAAAAAAATTGAAGTATTGCTTACTACTTTCAGAAACTGTCTCAGATCATTAGTTAGAAGACTTAATTTACTGATGTTTCTTATCAATAAGCTTCATTGCTGTGCATGGTCATAATACATTACAATAGCTTGAGTTTTTACAGAAAAACCTCCCAAACACCCAAATATATATATATAAACTCCGAAAATATATATATATATATATATTTACTGGTATACTTAAAATCAATAATAACAACATTATAGTTCCTACGTTCAAAAAACATTCAGGCAGAAATGCTGAATACTGTTTTGGGCAAACATTCAAAAAATACAGTCTTGGACATGCACTTCCATCAAGTCATTTATTTTATGTATCTATTTAGCCATTGTGAGGTTCACAACACTAGCAACATTCTACTCAGCTAACACACTTCCGTTAGTATTTGCATCGCAAGACGGTAAAGACGACTGTTTTCTGCCTTTGTAGCACTGAGATGTCACATGCATGGCTCAATCAAGGCAGGAGTTTTTCCTCAGCCTAAACACCTTCCAGTTTTAACACATCACAGGATACTGTAAATTGGATAAAGCACAGGTATTTCCCACCACAAGTGCATTACCCTTTCGCTGTTTCACCAACCTTCATTCAATTCTACTGGCTGGGGAAGTTCATCCTGGAGAAGAGAAAGCTTCTGGGAGACCTTTTTTGTGGCCTTTCGATACTTAAAGGGGACTCATAGGAAAGGTGAGGACAAACTCTTCAGCAGGGTCTGTTGTGATAGGACAAGGCGTCATGGTTTTAAACTAAAAAAGGTAGATGCAGACTAGATACGAGGAAGAAATTTTTACAGTGGGAGTGGTGGAACACTGCAACAGGTTGCCCAGAGAGATGGTAGATGCCCCACCCCTGGATTGGATGGGGCTCTGAGCAACCTGATCTAGTTGAAGACGTCCCTGCTCATTGCAGGGGACTAGATGACCTTTAAAGGTCCCTTTCAACCCAAACTGGTACATCATTATCTACCAAAAAGTATGTCCATAATAATAATAACAATAATAAAGAAAACTGGTGATTGGACAATGAAAAGATATTTATTGGGGTGACTTAACTGAGAGCACATCATAACAGGGACTTAAATACACTAACCAAAGCTTTTGCTGGTGTGTAATTTCCCTGTGTTTCTTTTGTGGCAGGTGCCGTGTGGGAGAGAACTGGTGGTACAGAGGGGAGCACTGTGAGGAATATGTGTCTGAGCCACTGGTTGTGGGTATTGCAATTGCTTCTGTGGCAGGATTCCTTCTTGTGGCATCTGCTGTCATCTTCTTCTTGGCCAGGACCCTTCGAGACCAGTATACAAAGAGTGATACTGGGGACTCACAGGGGTAGGTGACACCATCTAATATTTTAAAACACATCACCTACGATAAGGATAATTCTGTCGTAAGTCTTATATCACACAGTTTACAAGCAACAGGATGTACAGGCACCTCCAAATGCCAGGCTTCCTTAGTCTATCTGCTGCCCTTCCAGGCTGCAGAGAAGCTCACAGTTTGTTTATTGCTCCCCCAGGCAGGGTGACAGCCTCTCGTCCATTGAGAACGCAGTTAAATACAATCCCATGTATGAAAGTGATACGACTGGCTACAGCCATTATTACCGGAGATATCCGCAGCTAACGTCCTACAGTTCCACCAGTGCAGAGACATCCACAGACTACAGCAGTGAAGAGATCAGGCACATTTATGAAAACAGTGAGCTTACCAAGGAGGTAAATGACCTTGTTTTCATAGTGGCATGGGGAAGATCATGTAAACAATAAGCTTATTCCACACTTCTAAACTCAGAGGTGGGCCCAGCCTTTCCCCAGTGTCTATGCTCTAGATAAACAGGTTGCAGCAGCTGCTGCAACTATTTAAAAGAAGATGGAAAAGCTTGCTTTCCCTGCTTGCTTTTAGAGAAAGTTATGGTTTTGTTCTGATCTGTAATGAATTTCACATAATAAATGAGATAACCCCTTAAGTAACTTCATGGGAGTTGGGGAGGATTGATGTATTACTTGACACGACATTTACCTTTTACAGCCAACTATCTTATGTAAGAGTAGTTACACAGTGAAAAATTGGTACATCCAGGCCTTTTCACAGGGTCCTTTTGTTTTGGGTATTTTTTGACTGTTTTTAAAGTTTGTCTTTCTATTAGCTGCAAGTTAGATCATATCTTCTTTCTTCCTGTATACATAGTATCCAAGGTTTACTCTAGAATGCTAAAGAGAAGGGATTTACATCCCAGAACTAACCACAGGCCCTCAAAAAACTGTGAGCAGGTATGAATCCAACATGTATCTGGACTGGTAGGCAAAGTACCTACCTCAGTATCTCTGAGAGATAAATGGTTTTGTTAAAGCCTGTTGAAATGCTACACTCTGTCCAAACCCTGGTTTTGATTTAAAAGTGAAGTATTACTGAATTCAAATTAAATGCTTCACTTAAAAAAAAAAAAAATCGAAGAATTCTAATAAAGTAAAGAAGAATTTTAGTATTGGAGTGCCCAGTTTCAATCTCCACTCTTTGAAATACCAACGCAGAGGAGTCTTATTTCCCAAAAACCCAGGAATCAGTTATTTCCGTAGCATTCTGATTCCTATGATGTACTTACAATTCTGTTTATTGTTTTCTAGGAAATTCAGGACAGAATTCGAATTATAGAGCTCTACGCTAAAGACCGCCAGTTTGCAGAGTTTGTTAGGCAGCATCAAATGTGAGTGAAATGTCTTGTCTGCATAATTAACGCCTTCGATGCTTTCTCCTGTGGCCTTTACTACATTACTGTATTATTTTTTAAGGTCCTAGAAATGCTAGGACACTGACTAAGAGGCTAAGATTTCAACATTATTTTTGAAGAGGTTCAACCCTTTTACAGTACTTAATAGTCAGTGTTAAAAGTAGATAACCCCAGAAAAAAAACCCAAACCAATGAAGAGGAATGCCGGAGTTAACACGTGTCAGGGCTCTGACATCAATTTAGGTCCTTGAAAGCACAAATAGAATCTTCTCAATTCTTCTAGTGTAGATCCCATTGCCCAGTGCTTTGTTTAAAAGCAGAAATTTTAAAAGCCATGCTAGTTTGAGTTCTCAAGACCTGGTAGCTGACCAACACCCCACAGATCACTGGTACAGTCCTGTTTGGTACGGTGGGCACCAACTATAACAGAAACTTTACAATTCCAAACAATTAAGCAATCTGAGCTGTGTGCTTTGACGAAAGCGAAGCACAAAGAAGGTCCTCAAGGAATTTATTGTTAGCATACACACTCGCATGAACTGTACTCCTGCTGTAGGAAGCAGCAAACCACAGCTTGCTGAGTTACTTTGAAAGATACTGCAGTACAGTTCCTTGGCATCCTACTAAAAATATCTACAGTAGCAGAAAAACATGTGTTCCCAGATCTTCAGCAATATTTTTTTTCAATCGAAAAGAACAGCAGTTCACATTTTTCCGTGTCAGTCGTTCATTTTTTTCATCTTGAAAAGGATCGGTGTCTAGATTTTCCACAGCTGGAAAGTAGTAAGGACTGCCTTGTATAAGCCCTGAATACAATGTTTGAAAGAGATTAGCTTAACCACTGCCTTTCTGTTTTTCCTTCCAGGAAGCTGCTTTAAGAAAAAAAGAAACTGATAGAATACACATGGGAGATCAAGACTACCTTGCTGCTACAGCAATAAAGGGCTCAGATGTAACTGTGAAGTTACTTATAGTCTTAACATTGCAAGGATGGATGCAGATGTTTTCTCAATGAATGGCTGAAATGTACAGATGCCTGTTTATCTCAATTTCTTCTGGCTTTTCCATGTAAAGTGACATTTTTAAGAAGTGATCAGAAGTGGCAGAGGTTATGAAAGTTCATTTTTCTTTCACTTCAAAATGGACATTGAAAGATTTTGTATACAAAGGCAAAAAAATCTCCTCGGATAAGACAATATACATGCACAACCAAAATAAAAGGCACATTGAAAATCCCTGCTTGGCATTTTATCCCATCACTGGAGGCTCCAGTGGTGATTTCATGGGTATAAAACACCAGCAGAAGGAAATATTTGATGTGCAAGGGAATGAGTCGTAGGGGAGAACAATTGTGCTAGAATTATGTTAGCATTATTTTAAAGCATTCCTGTTATGAACACAAACGAAACCTGACAGGAAAAGGTGAGGAAAAACTTTTCTTCTCTACAGAAGCCTGATGTACATTTCACCACCTGGCATTGGCAAAGCAGAGGATAGCACGGAGCCTGCAGCCTCCCGAAGGCTGTCCCCGGAAATCAGCATCACCGCCTGTCGGTGGCCCCACAGGCAGCCTTGGCAAGGCAGGGCGGTGCTTCTGCAGCACAACACAGCGTCTCTAACGCCAGCGTGGCTGGATCTCCAGCTCATTCTGGCTGACACACAAGCCGGGGCACAAAAGGGCTTGTATCATACAAATGTTCTGTGAAGCTTAAGTGACTAACATTGATTTTTATTGGTTTTTTGTACGTAGACATTTTGTTTCATATTTTGTAAGTTAATATGCATTATTTATTTGTTATGTGTTTCCTTCCCAGCTTGTTTTCATAATGGATTTAGTAGTTGAAATACAAAGATGACTAGTTTTAATAATGAAATACTACACTGGCATTTGTGCCCATTCTTTTATATCTGTATTATATTTAGTGTTTATTCAGTGTTGAATTCAGCCAACTAATATTTGAAATTACTGAACTGGGTAACAGCCTGCCATGAGCCCCCTTTCAAAATCAGGTACTTAAGTCCATGCACATTTGGTAGATATCAGCACTTTCCTGCAGGGAAGGGAAAAAGTGAAACTATTCTTAGTTTAGTGGGAATCAGCATAGAATCTCTTAAACAGAAGAAGTCAGCCTAAATCATTTTTGAATAGCTCAACTGAGATGGGGACTGCCAAGCAAAGAAATGGAATTTTATCTTCAAGTTATGAAGAGAGTTCTGAATACTTTGAGCTGTGTTGGGGCTCTGTTCAGTCCCCCAAGGTCTCTTGTTTAAGTTACTAACACAGCTGTCAGGGTTAGGGCACCAATTACAATCCCATTAGCTTGTGCTAGCAGAAAAGGCCAAGTGATCTATTTCCACAGCTTCTGTAGTTCTCGGCCCACATGTGCCAACAGACACCTGATACTTTCCAGAGTTAAGTGATAGTGAGAATTACTTGGTTGTCTTTAGGCAGCTTAGCTAAACAACAGAATATTTCAATGCAATTTTTCTACGTGTCCTGGATAACCTCACTGGATCATTTGTGTAGAACCTTCTTGCCTTGAGTGGCAGGGGATGGGTATCAGAGCCACACATCTGTCAAAGGAATGCTTATGTAAACCACTGAAAGCCAAATAATGCCAGACAGCAGGAAATAATATGGTGCTGCTGAACACTGTGACCAGATGTTATGAGACAGAGGCCCCACTCTACTGGCTGGCCCAAGAGCTGTCAGAGCAGCTGGTCCAGAGTTTCTGAGGCACAGCCCACTTCTCATGGCCCTGCAGCAGCACGGCTCACCAGGGCCTGTGATCATAGCAGAGAATTATTGGGCTCAGGGTGGGCAGCAGCCTGGGACATGTTTCTGTGCAGCTCAGCTGCCAGCCCTGCCAGATCTGGTGCTGCTTCTGCTGAGTGCAGCAGTGGATGGCAGCTGGGATCACAGATGTTTTCAAAGTATTCTGCTGTGCACAAGCTGAGAAGAGGCTTGGTTACACTGAGTGTGAGGTATTTCAGTGAATATACAGTGGTATTTTCTTTGTGCGTGTGTGTGTATACATATGAACATGATGGTATCTTTTCACTACAATAAAAAATTATTTCCAAAATATTTTTTCTATAACATTCATGTAGGCACTATGAGTTTGACATGGAGAAGACATCTTAGCCATGAGCATTTGTGTGCGCAGGATCAGAAAGTGGTTCTGTTTTATTTTACCAGAGCTGGCCAAGCTGTTAAACTCCCTTGCTAACAAAAGTGCCAAATGTAGTTCTGTAACTCTTGCAAGATAATAGTCTAAACATTCATGCTGGAAAGCACACACCTGAGTGCTTTGCTTTCAGTTAAGCCCTCTTGAAGATGTTTCATCCCTAATCAAAAAGCCAAGAACTTAATGAATGATGAACTTAATGAATTGACTTTGATATTTTCCCAATCCAAGGCGAAGATAAAGAATTCTAAATAAAAAATCAAATAAACAAAAGAACCCCCAAACCTCCAAAACAACAACAAAAAAGCCAACCACCACCCATCCAGCTCTGTGTACAAATTTATCAGTCTATCACCAGTTAGCATGCACTTTTTCACTTGTTAAAAGTAAAAAGTGCAGGTTTGAATGACTTTGTTTAATTTAAGAGCATGGGGAAAAAAAGCAGTTACTGTTTACTAAATGCTGACAGGTCTATCAGCATCCCTGTCTCCCCTCAAGGCTGGAAAGACAGAAGAAAATTAGGTCCTGCAGGACTCTACCACCTGCCCCTTTAACAGAGGATCTCAAACACCCAGCAGCCCAGTCTAGATTTCTCAAGGCTTGACTTTTAAACCTCAAGGCACCAATCCACAGTGGTAGAATTCTACCAGGGTCAGAAATTAAAATAGAAAACAAGCGCTCAGAGCTGCAAGACTATCAGCATTTCAGGAATTGTGTGCTTGTCTTGTATTTGCTTTTTTGCAAAGGACAGAGCCTTGCCCAGCAAAAAGCTAAAAGATACCAAGTAACTGAGTCTCTATTCCATTAGGCTCCAGACTGTGAGCTTCATGTACTGCTGGACAACAGTTTAGTTTCAAAAACCAGACTTTTTCATGTTCTCAGAGACATCTGAAACTTTCTCCTATCTCCTCCAAACCAAGGACATGCATGAATAAAATTTAGATTTTAAGAACTTACAGCTTAAATTTTAGAATGAAAAAAGCCTTTAATAATCAAGACTTCCATTCGCATTTCTCATCAGACCTGCTGGAATCGGTCCACATTCCAAAGGGCTGCAGGAGTATAAGAAGACTCTGAGCCCTCTGCCACATGGATTCTGTGAAGAGAGGCACAGAAAGGTGCTAGAGCTCCAGCATAGGGACAGTCATCTCAACCTACAAAACACAAAGCAAAAATATTCACCAATACCAATTTATCTGTCTATCTGTAAGCATTCTAGGACAGACACAGACAGATTCTATACAGGATAGGAAATGGGTCAGAGCAATGTTACTGTTTTAAATATTAGTAGAAAACACTCAGGACTTTCGTGGCAATTGGTTTACTTGAAGGGTATTACAACAGCAGCAACATTTCTGTCTTATCCTTCACTACTTGATCCAGTTTGGGAACAGATATATCATGTTCTGCATAATATTGATCCATTTGCTTTTGTTTCTCAACTGGAAAAAAATACCAAAGCTATTTCTGGGCCAGGAATTCTTTTCATTTATCAGACAAAGTGGGAAAGTTTTGGGTTTGGCATATTGGCTCTCCTATTCCAGATTATTAATGACCCCCAGGAATTTTAGTTGAGCTCCCGTCCTCCTGGACTCTTGTGCTGCTACTCACCCTCCTTGCTGGGTCACCCACCACACTGAGCACTTGCAGCAGGCAGCTCTGCTTGGGGGATGGCAGCAGGTTCCAGGACTAAAATGTCATCTTGCCTAAGGTGCTACAGTTATTTGGAGCCTCTGCTTTTAGTTTTCCTTTGTTTCCAATTAAACACAAAAGCTGATTTCATCTCTTCCTTGTTTCAGGATAAGAAATACTCTTAATACTAGAATTTTGTGAGACAGATGCCAATTTATATTTTTTTAAAATCAGTTCTACCGTCAGCACGTCTAAGGACTATGTTTCTATACTAAATATATAATTTGGAGTAAACTACACCTAAAGCCTGACCTTTTATAAGGGGACACCACCCCAGCTCTCGTTTATGCAAATAAACCAACCAAATATGACCATCTGTCTTGAGTCATTGGAGGTTTAAGTGTTGTTCAAAAATCTATTAAACACGAATTAGAGTTGGTGTTAATCAAACTTGTGGTTGCATCTCCACAGCTAATTACCAGACGGGGAAGCCATGCCTTTCTGGAAAGGCTGACGTAGCTTGAACAGAAATGGAAATGGGAACAGTAAAGGATATGGCTACACATCAAAACTTTATGTAGTAACATGGGAAATGTGGCTAGATAAAAGAGAGCAAGTGAAGAGGTAGATTTTCAGAGGTGAGCTTACAAGCAATCCCAAGTGTGAAAGATTTCCACCTACTCGTGGGAGACAGCTACAAGGAAATGCACTCAGCTCCACCTAAAGAGGATTACACGGTGATTATACGATCTCTTGTCTCAGAAAGGGAGGGGGATGCAAAACACGTCCAGCAGCAGCACATGGCTTTTCTCCTGCTGTAGCCTGCAGGTAACTGGCTGCAGGTACCTGTTTGTAGTTCCTGTCATCTGCTCACTAAGGGAGTGGCTCTTCTTCCTGTCCCTAGTTTCAGGTGGAAAGGTCAGAATACTTTGATCCATAAAACAGCTTTATACAGTTCTCCAGCAAACCAGAGACAGCTGCACAGTTTTTTCTCCTTTTTTGTACTTTATTATTTAAAGTTTTGATTAAAAAATTAAATCAAAACAACCACAACCACCAACAACAAAACCAAAAAAATCAACAAAGACACTTATTTTTAGTGTTCGCTTTTTGCCCTTAGGCATGGATGCTAACCCAGAGTCACGGAGGGAAGGCAGTGTGATCTACCGAGCTCTTCCATATGGAGTTCTCACTTTGCTCTTCTTCCCACCAGAGCAACATTTATACTGTCAGCACATGAATATCTGCTAAAGAAACCATCAGGTTTCAAAAATTATCCCACACCGGCATGTCCTCCCAGGGCTTGCAGGGAATGTGACTGGGAGCCTCATAAACACGGAAAGCGACCTTTCAAGAGACTTAAACTTTCAGCATTACGCATGTAGCTCCTGATGGGACATGTCATGTCTAATGCAACACTGAATAAACCAAGCTAACATAAGCAGAAGCAGTGGGGGTGCGACTTAAGAGTAAAGCTGATGGTGAGTGCTTTGGGGTTGTCTCTAAGAACATCAATGACACTACAGACATTTTTCAAAGAGCAAAGCACATGGGAGCTTTTCACTTATCTGCCAAGAAGAGAAAGGAAATGGAAGCTGCTGGTAGGGTGTTCAAAGCAGAGAACCACTCCACAATTTTTAGGCAGCCCAAACCAGCCCAAACTCTCTAAAAAGGCATCATTTAGCCCGGAAAGACAGAATAAAGTCACGTTAGGAAAAACAAAGTGGTTATATTTTAAAGGTTTTTTCCTATATAAGGAAGAGGAGAAACACCCCCTAACCACTTTGATTTGATAAACCTTCAAGTCAATACACTGCTTTTATCTAATTATCCTTAATATTGCTTTGCAAAGGGGAGGGCAGAACTCTGATGATTTTCCCCATTCAGGCCCCCTGCAGCTTGCTGCTGCCACACCCAGAGATGATCAGGGAGGAAGGATTAAGTACACTGTGCACATCTATTAGTAGAGGTTTAATGGAAAATTTTACTCCTGAAATATTAGCGAGGGATGTGCATGACCCAGCAGAGCAGAGGTTCTGCAGCTTCATTGCTCAGCACCTATTCGAGGCCTGTCTTGTATCAGGTACCCTCAGCTGCCTGTGAACAAACCTGTAAACCACACAGTGTTCCTCTCCAGCTGGAACACTGCAGCACCCCTTGTCGTGATTTAAAACCTGATTAGCTGTGATGACCAGTATGTTTTATAAATACTTAATTACTTGTGCNCCTGATTAGCTGTGATGACCAGTACCATGTTTATGTTCCATAAACACTTAACAAAACTTCCCACTGTTTAATTACTTGCGTGCAAAAAGCAGGTGATTTTATCACATGAAAAACTTGATCATAGAGGAAAAAACCCCACAAGACAACTCGACAAAAAATAGGAGAGCTATTCAGCCGTGTAGTATAGAAAACCGAAGATGCGAATTCTCCAACACTTGTATGAACCTCTCATGAGCTTGTTTTAAACCAGCTCTGGTTAACTAAGCCTTGTGTCATACAATGGTCGTGCTCTGTACCCATTCTGCTCTGGGAAATGGGAAACCTCAAATCAAGCAAAGATTAGTCAGCGAACAGAGGATGCATTCAGGGACCGAGTTTGAACATCTGAAGTATTTATCCAGCTTTAAATGAAAGATCATGCAAAATCCCACATACAATTAATGCTGAAAAACCAAATGGGTGCAGCAAAATACAATTAATTAGTCTGTCTTTGGCTGGATTTTCTAAGACCATCAGCTGTCTCACACATCTGGGGTTATTTGATCATTTCAGGACTTCTGCTGATCTCCAGTGTGCTTGCCTCAAAATCCTGCCACTCTGAGCTTTCTTCCCTCTAGTTAGTACTGCAGACCTTCAGTTCGGAAAGGCCTAATCAAAACTTGGTTCAAATTAAAGGAGCAGCCCAGCCCACAGCAACAGCAATGCCAACTGCTCTGCATCTGAGTTGATTGGATCCCGCTTCTGAGTGCTTTTGAGGCTAGGAGGAAGGAGCAAAAGATGGAGAGAAAAACAGACAAACGACAAAGCTTGGCTACAGTCCGAGTCAGCAACAACAGCTTAGATACAAGCCTATGTGAAACTGTAGAAATTGAAAGTCCCATCCACCTGTTTCTTTAGGGTCTTACCAAGGGCAGGACAAAGAACCGATATCAGCCTACTCTAGTTACAAAGGTTTTGGTTGATTTCAACTGAATAAATCTAATTTGCAGCTGCCTTCAAAATACCACGTGGACAAACAGGGTTGTCCTGAGCATCATCAAGGAAGACCAAAGCAACCACAGCCTGCCAAGCATCAGCTCAGTAGTGTTGCCATACAATATACAGACAACAAGCAGTCAATATCATTCTAGGGGGGAAGACTACCAGCTTAGCTTGGGTTCAGGGCAGTGGTCTAGAGATAAACCTCCTGTGCAGCGTAGCACAGACTGAAGTTCAGTGAAGGCTGACTTGCCCTCTTGGATAAGCTATTCTACATGGACTATGAGGTCACTCAGGTCACTTCCAGACTAGGGGACCTCACAGAACACACAAGTGGTGGTTTGATCAGGGCCAATCTGCTGCCTTGATCTGCAACTGAGCTCTGGAAAAGCAGGTTGGCTACAGCTGGCAATCACTGGCCTAGGAAGGATCATCCCATGGGGCAGCCCACATCACCCTGGTCATTTCACCTGCAGTGGCAGCAGGTGACCTCTCAGCGAGACCCCTATCCACTCCTTCCCGTGGGTAGAGAGGCCAAGCTCACTCCCCGGTGATGAAAGGGCAGTTCAGTTTGGCCAAGAAGGGGTGCCCTGGCTTTGGTAGTTGCTCACTTCTGGCACACACAGCGCTGTGCTGGTTCTCCAAACGGTGCAGGCTGGAAGGAGGCTGAGCACTGCTCACAAGGGTGGCAATGCTGAAACTGCAGCTGCCAAACAGCCATTTTCCAGTGTCTCCTGAGCAGAGAGAACCACAAAGACAAAAGTGTTTTCTGCTTTCAGGGTCTGAGGACAGTTCTCCTCATAGCTTATTATGGAAAGTGGTTTCATGAGTTACTCCTCTGCAGAAGACATCAACTACGGGTATAGTCTTTGCTTCTTAAAGGAAGACTGAATAAATTCAGTCCTATTACAACTGTCAACATAAGCTTTGACATTTTACTTGCTTTGAAATTATTTCTCTAAATCTTGCTGGAAATCTTACGCCTATCAGTTTTAAAAAGCAACCTGTTAACGCAGATACTGATATGTTACTGAAAAATCTGCTGCAAGGTGTTTCTAGAGGCAGTGCTGGTGTAGTCAGGGTGCCTTTCACAGAAAGCTGGCTGAACATCACCCTGGACACTTACTAGCCTGAAGAGCATCCAGCCATTGAACGAAACCCTAAGTGTGTCCCAGAATTGATCATGGCCCAGTCTTGGAAAATTGTGGTCTAGGTAAAGTCCTCCAACACTAATCCTTTCCTTTACACCTCCCACCAAAACTGCCATCTACCCACGCAGTCACCAAGGTCCAATCTTTGATGTCCTCCCTGTATCTCCAATAAGCTCTGCACTTAGAATTCCAAAACAGTCTCATCCCAGTCTAGTAGATCCTTACCAGCAGGGACGGTAAGCACTGGCCATTGTTCACTGTAAAACATATTTTGGTAGTAATAATTAGATATTCTCCACCAGAACACATAAAACTTCCCAAGTTATCACACTTATCTGCAGTTTGCCTCTCTGCTGAGGCTGGTGGTGACAGTCCATATCCACTGGAGGCTGCAATGATATGACCAACTCATTTCACATAAGCCACCAAATCACATTTCGAGGACAATTGATTTTCTAGTTGGCACTGAATCTCAGGAACATTCACATAAAACCCCATATACTTTAAATTACATTTCATCTGAACATTACCCACATAAATAAGCATGGACATTAATGGAAGTGAGATGTCAACACTAAAAGGTGTTGAAAATTATTTTAGGAATAATGAATGCTTTGGGGATTAGCAGTAGCATATGGTACCTTTCACCTCCAATTTACTGGTACAAATCCAGCTAGAGCAGCATGGATAAAAACCTTTACCATCTGGTGACTTACTACTTTATGGAAAATAAATAGCTGTTTACATCTCACACACACACAATACACCACCGTAACTGGAAGTCTTGTTGGCTTTCTCAGCAGACAGATCAAAGAGGGGTAGAACACTCTTCTCCTCCCCCAGTAGAACCATTCTATTTACCTGAGAAGTGAGGACAGCTGAATGTCAAATACTAATACCACCCAATACCAGAAATTAAAATATGATCTACCATGTTTCTGGTTTTTACTAGGGAACAGGACGATTTACGGCTTTCAAACCAAAATCTCATCTACTGCTTTCCTCCCCCACAAACCCCCAAAGCAGTAGGTGTAACAATATTCTCCTTTTCTAAAAGCTTTATCTAGCTTCTTAAATCACTGCTGCTATAACAGTGCTACTTTACAATAACTGACATTCAGCAGCTCTCATATCACCCATAACAAGGAAGCCTGAAGTAATCAGCTTCCATGCTTCAGTGAGTTCTTCTGAACATTATGCTTTTTTATTCAAGAGTACCATCCAAGTTTGAGTTACCTGGTTTGTTTATAAATTTGCTCTCCCATGTTCCAATATCTGCCTATGAATTAAAAAGCTTTTTTCTAAAAAATATTATCATTATTTTTGTAGGAAACATGCAAGCACTTACTATCAGAGTTAAAATTAATAGCAAGAGGTACATAAATGTCCTCAGAGTTCCCTCTTAATTTATCACTTGGAAATGTGGAAATCTCTCTCTATATGGCAGAAGTTACTAGCTGCTTAAAATATCTAATCTTTTTTAGTGGCACACAGGAACTTCTCTGAATAACTTGAAACTGGGATAGTCAGAAGATAATTTCCTTGCCCTCTTTAAAGCTCTACTTTTATCCCGGAGCAAGCAGTGGTTTTTTGGCTAAGGCTGAATGCAGCTACTTTCACATCATGTAATGACCAGGAACACAAATCGCATCAGAGAAATCTCTTAAGTTTCCTGGGCAAATCTGCACCTGTTGTTTTGTAGCCTTTTAATAATAATAATTTTAAAAAAAAAAAAAGAAGGATTTTCTTATTTCATTACCCCGTGTACACTTTAAACACTATTGATCAAAGGCATGACAAAGCAAACTAGAGACTTTCTATTCTTTCTCCTTTGCCTGTTTTATCAGTATGAATAACACATGCCAAGTAAGACAAAGCTAGAAATAACTAAGAGGGATTAAGATCTGCCAGAAACACCATCCTACAAATCATATTATGTCTTTTCATACACCAGTCACACCAGCTCCCTGGTCTGAGCACCTGTGTCTGGATACACTGTCTGGCAGGGCTCCCCAGGGAACATTTTCATGCATCTACTAAACTTTTCCAGGTATCTTTGAGCTTTTATCCTTAGTCTGCCAAATACACACATATCAAAATAAAGCATCAGCGACTACTCAGTCACCAAATATTTGGAGCCAAAAGTGGCTCTGTACTACAGAGAACAGTCTGCATTACTTCAAAGTGACCAAGCTCCAGGCCGTAGTTTAAAGACAGCGTGCACCTTGGTCCCTATATCTTCTCCCTTCCAGCTCTTGCATGCTATTAATTATACAGCTGCTGAACCACAGTGGAATTCTTGGCTGAGTGATGTGCAAAGTTTCTTCTAAAAATGAAGTGCAATGCATGAAGAGTTACTCAAGAATTTCAAGGACCAGAAAGTGCTCAGGCCCAGGTGCCTGCCATATCTGCGTGGCCTGCTAGGAAGACAACCCAGTTTAGGATTTTCTTGGCACTTATGCATTTAAGATTTCAGCTCACAGTCATTGTCCTTCAGATTTTTCTATGTATTTGTGGCACAGACAGAAGGCAAGATTGCTTAATTTGAGACTTGCTTTCAGATAGTCCTGATAAGTTTCCTGTGTCTCATCAAAACAAATGAGGCTCTTCTTTAAGGCTCTTGTCAGCTGGTGCACTGCTCTAGGAAGTTTTCTAGGAGAATAGCAAAACAACCACAAAACCAGAATCAAAAAAGCAGTCATTTGACACATGTTTAAATACAATTACAAGCTGGCTGAAACTAGATAGAGTCCTAGAAAAGAGAAAAAGGCACAAAGTCTGCTTTGAAATGGACCACAAATCAGCAACACAAGCTTGTGCATGAAAGGTAAACCAGAACACCAGGAGGTACCAGGGACTCACTGTCAAAAGCAGCTCAAACCAACGTGCTGTTTGCAAGGCAAACCAGGTGTCTTATTGGATGCTGCGTAAAACCAAGAGATCCCAAGAGGTTTTCTAAGGTGTCCAGTTCACAAAATGAGCACAGTCTAAGCTACCACTGTCTCCCCATAATTTCCAGCTCCTCTGGGACCATGCTTTCCAAAAGCCAGAGAAATGCTCTGAAAATCCACTGAGAATTCATGATTGATGCATCTGCACATTGCAAAGACCCCTGCAGTAAACTCTCAGCAACCTTGTGGTCCGTGTAGGAGCACACATCATGATAACCATGGGTGCAGTAGTATTCTTCAGGGTGAGCTTAAACCCACAGTTCGGACCTAGGTGCTAGTCACTGGATTTGCATTTGCAGTCATACACAAGGAAAACTGCCTCTAACTTTGTAATCATCAAGCTTCCCCACTTGAGAGGAAGACTCAGCCTGTGGAAGTGCCCCACTATGTCTTGTTAACTCTTTTAGCTCAGTCTCCAAGTGGGAAGGGGGAATAAATAAATAAGTAAAATAAAATATCAAATGCTCTTAGATGTGCCAGAAAACACTCAGAGAAAAAAGGGGTATGTGCTAAGACTATATTCTCTATTTCTTGTCATTTTCCCCACGCAAGCATCTCTTTTAACTTCTGATTTTTTGCTCCTTTAATTTTCTCAACTTCTCCCACTTGTTAGCTGAATTTCTTATAGTATGAGTATAATCTTTCATTTTCTCTTGTCGTAAAGTGGGACTTGAATGAGTGTTGTGCACTGAATGGCAGCTGATTTTCTCATGTCCTATTTCAGGTGTCTCAACTTTAAACAATATTTTGTGTCCCCTTACATCCAGTTGCCTTCCCTTGATCATATCACTATGCCCTAAGTTCAAAATCATGAGCTAATAATTTATAAGAAGGACTAAAATGTGTCTGTCTTGCTATTCACCTGTAATAAGAGAAGCTGTCTTGA
Source organism: Oreocharis arfaki (assembly GCA_013398015.1). NCBI lineage: Eukaryota > Metazoa > Chordata > Aves > Passeriformes > Paramythiidae > Oreocharis > Oreocharis arfaki. Next base: position 84,679 of record VZRR01001189.1, on the reverse strand, counting down.
ACTAGTGGCATCTTCTTCTTGCATACAAAGACATTTAACCAGATCTTGTGACCTGACAATGAACTTGGAAGAACTGGACAACAAATGAGATGTATTCAGGCGTTTAAGCACACAGTGGTTCAGGAGAGGTTGCTCGGATTCTGGATCCACTTTCACTTAGGGTCCTCAAACCCAAACACTCTTCCCCCCAGCTTTGTAAAATGGGACATCTTAGCTTAACTTCCAAGAGAGAAATGTGATGGCCATTCTTGAAGGCATCTGACAGCAATACCTTTTGGCACGAGCCAAAAAAGCGGACTTCATCCTTGTCCTCATCTGCACCCCTGATTGAGCTGACCACACAAAACTAACATACTGCTTCAGCCATCACTGTGTGTCCTCATCCGCTTTTGGCAATTCTGCTTTACATTCTGTGCATGACTACAGTGATATAGATGAGTCTCAGGGTACAGAAACACTTACATAAGTCTGGGTTTCCTTAGCATAAAAGTCAGGATATCTGTGTAATACACATAAAAAAGCATAACTTCGTACACACACAGAGCTATCCCAGCCAGCAAGTTTGCACTGTCCTTTTCTCTGAAACAAAGATGGAAACCAGCACCAAAGGGAACAAAGCTCTTGAAAGTTAATGCACTCACACAGACATTCCGCTGGAGGTTTCTCAATGACTCACATTCTTAATTCTGTTAGATCCTAAGGGGGCTTTTTCCCTCAAAAACTGTGCCTACTTACACAACTCCAATGTGAATTTTACAAACTGTTCACAAAGAAAATAGGTTTTGATTCATCTTCTACCAGCTCCTGGATTCTGACCTGAGTTTCACATGCTTTTTTTCCCAGACATTCTGTAATGGTTTTAAATACAACGTGGTCAAAAATAATCTTTGATTCTTCTTCTGTAGAGATATCACACTTGTGACACTGACAGCAGCATTTTTTTTGTGTGTGTGTCTCATCTCCAGCCCATATCTGCTACTTCTTTCTTTGCAATGCCTATAGAATCTTATCTCTATCATCAGCCTGATATTTTTTTTCTTTCAGCCCCATCATCACTGGTCTTTTTATACTCACCACATTTCCCCAGAGCTATTCAGTACTCAGAGCACTATTTAGACAGTCGCCCTAACTAGTAGCTTCAGTTACACTTCCTTCACTGATCAGCCATCCTCCTAAGCTTGGGAGCTCTACCAGGACTCATTCTCTGTCTCCAGGAACATACTTACCTTCTCTTCCACTTTACCACTTCACTGTACTGCCATCCATCCCATTTCGTGCCACTACCTTTTGCTCTCCCACTGTCTGTGGACTACCTGTCTACAGGTCTGTCTACTGTACTACCTCCAATAGAAAACTCCCGTCCACAACTGTCTGTGGAGATTTCCCTGTCTTCCTTTCTGAAACCTTTTTAATGATTGGGGTGATTGGGGTGATTTCCCACTCCAACCCCACAGACATGCTTTCCCAGTAGGAAATCTATCCAACAGATGTATCCAACTTGTCCTGCTAACTTAAAAAATCCCACCGATCCAAACTTTAAAAACTAAGAAAAGGAAATTTAACTTCTTTTTAATAACATAGAGAAGAGTATCCCATTTCCAGTTTTTTATACAGCTATAAAAACATCATTCTCATATTCTGAAATTACGTCCGGCTTTGTACAGTTAGTTTACAGAACCATGTTCAATTTTCTCTGCTCTGAGCCACATTCCTAGCAGTCACACTCTTTCTATGTTATTCTAGGCAAGCTATTAAGTTACTAAATATCTGGAAGTCTGGAGCACCTGCTTCCTCCTCAACAGAACCACGAGAAGTACTCTACTTGCTCAGATTAATGGTAGGCCAAACAATACTGATCTGTATGCCATTCCCCAATCTATTAATTGTTCTCCTCTAATAATTAGACAAGAATAATGTAAGTGCCTCATTTGGGTGCTGAAGAGATCAATCAAGAACTTGAGGAAAGTTCAAGCATAAGCTGTACAAATGAATCATAGTAAAAGAGCAAAACTAAACCCCAGCAAAAGCCATTAAATCTGGCCAACAATAAACAGAAGAGCAAAGCAGAGAGACACCTCAAACCCTAATTGTACAGGACAAATAAGGATTCATGAAAGACTGTGCCATCTATTAAACATATATTATGTCTCCTCCAAACTACATGTAGAAAATTCTCTGCATTTACACTGTTCACCTCATGTCTCACTAAACACAGTGTCAGGGCCTCTCAAGCTGTCAGGTGGCATAAGTAGTAACCATTGTCTTATATTAAAACTGCATGCTGAACTAGCAGCACAAGGGCTCATCAGAAAGAATACAGGAGAAAACCTGCACAAACTTCTCTTCAATTTCCATTTATCCTTCAAAGACAATCAAGAGAGCAGATGGTCTATCATTCCTTCACAGCTTCTGAGTAAAGAAAGCTGATCCATTTATTTAATAGTCTTACCTCCTGTCAGTCCTGTCTTTGGCAAATGGCATATTGCAAGCTTTCCCCTTATTACAAGGCTGCTTTCCTGACAGGCTTGGAAAAATTTAAGCTTTCCTGTCAGTCAGATGAGTCCCTTTATCCCATTTGGCAACCAATCAGCAAGTCTGTAAAAATAGACTGCCATCTGACTAAGCAACTGAGAGACTGTAGGACATGCTGGAATGCAACCAACCTGAATGCTAGTTAATCAGCTGATGCCTTTCCAGCAACACCTTCTGGCTGCTCATAAAGCATAGGAGACTTCTTTCAATAGTGCACTTATAAGAACATATTTGAAGTGAGCATTTGCTTTGTTTTCTTCAGTGTGAGGATGTGTGTGTGTATTTTGGGGCTGTACTACAGCTTCCTGATTTTAAAGGAAGTTTGTTAACTTGAGCCTTCCCCATGAGTTCTCTCTAGAAAGTCTCACGCTATTTTCTTTTCACCTTTTGTGCTCTGGGACAAAGGGGAAAGATAATAGACCCAAAACTGAACAAAGCTCAGAAGACCTAAAAGACTTCTACATAAAGACTGTTTGATGTAGTGCATACAGGAATGACCCCTGTTGGCTATTAGGAAGGCAGCAGACAAACATGGATCAATCTTTGTGAAAGTGAAGTATGTCATGGTACTCTGACTGTATTAAGAGTATTTCGGTATTGTTGAGAGAAAATTTTTCCATCTAAACTAAATTAAACTCACTCCATTCAAATCAATCACTAACACAAGCTAGAAAGACTCAATAAAGTAACTGAAGTGAAAGAGACTCCTCCTTCCTCTCAATATCTACTTCACCAATTTAGTTTTCTGAACAGGATAACCTTGGATAAAGAAGTTAAGTGTAAATGACCTGCTGACATTAATCTATTCTATTACTTCAGGCTGAATAATAAAGTGTGATGGCTTCAAATACATAACATTAATCTACAGCTACCAAATTTAGCAATTAATAATAATCTCTGGGAAATTTTTTGGGGTGTATATGCAGGCTCTGCCTCGCCATCTGAACTTCACATTTTGGACCACAGGGAAACACTCACCTGCCTTTCCAACACTGCTTCTACTCCCTCACTGTCAAATGTATTTAAGCAGATAACCTACAGCACTCTCTGCTGGAATTTCCAGGCTGGTATTTAACTGAGAATTTTTTTCACTCATGCTTTTCCAAGTAATTTACTTTCATACCTATACAAACGATAATTATAAGTCTTAAAATATTGCTAACATTGTTCCCTAGAAATGCATTAGACAGGGTACCTGCACTTCAAAGAATGAGGATACTATTTCAATTAGAAGAAAGCACCAGTATGGGACAACAGGGAAGGAAATTTCAGGAAAGTAGTCAATACCTATTGTTTTAAGGACAGGGCACAGACTAGACTGTTACCTCTAGACTGCTATCCCAAATTACTACGGAAGACTTCACTTCAATGACAACTTTCAAGAAAAGTTTAAATAAACACGATGTCAAATATGAGAGGAAAAGCCAGTCTCCAAGGCAAAAGTGGAGGTACAATATTCATTTCATTCATTTGTACCACGATTATCCACACTGAAGGGAAGAGTGGACAGAAGAAAGTTCCTAACTGTTGCTGTTGCCTACCCCATTATTTTATTATTATTACAGTCTTAAAGACACGCCATGGCACTCTACAAGACTAGGTGAGTAATTAATTCAACACATCTCCAGAAAACAACAATGTATTTACAGTTTCATGGAAAAATGCTAATTACAGAGGAAAATATATGTGTCTCAGTCCTCTACTGAAGTCTTTGAGGAGAGAAACACATCTCCAAGACATAACTACACTCAGTTTAGGAAAATTTGCCACTTTCTACTAAACTCCACAGCAGAAGAATTCTGACTGGAAATAACAACATAAAAACTCAAGCAACTAAGAAATCTTGCTGTCACAACCCACTTAAAAGAACAATAAATCCTAATTATCTGTTGTATCCACAGCTAAAAGCCTGCAGAAAAAAAGCACTGGAAAGAACAGAAGCCTCACATTTCAGGTTTAAATTTAATCCCAGGATTAGGGATTAAAAACTCTGTGCAAAAGCACACAATCTGTTTTGGTGAGTTAAAACTTCATGTGAAGGTTAGACAAACCAACACTGGTTCTTTCCTCCTGAAGATGGTAGAGTACTGGGAAATTTCTTCAGACAGTATCCAGTTCCACACAGGGCCCAAGACTTCAGAAATATGTGTCTCATAGCACATGTAAGAAGGGGATGAAGTCCCACAGGTGCTACCTCTCAAAGACTCATCTCTTTTTCCTCCCTGCAGCTCCATCCTTCAGATAACTCCCCTCTTTTCTGTGCAGGGATGCTGTTTTAAATCTCAAACTGCTACTGCTCTCACTACCTTCTTTCTGTTTCCAGGACTACTAAGTAGTTTAAAAGTAAAAGTAGTTGCTTCAGATTCTTCTCCATGTTTTTATTGATCCAGCTCCTGTCTTCTGAAAGCTCAGATTTCTAACAACTCCCACAATAAATGAAGAATATTTCCTTCATTCTCACTGATCTTAATTTTGCAATAGTAGTCAAAAAAAATAATAATAAAAGAAATGTTTAGACATACTTCAGCAAGCATTATTTTTTCTTCCTATGGCTTCTCCAAGTGTACTTAGCCCAACAGATGCAGCATTTTGGACAGTCTATAAAACATGTTACCAAAACCTGTTGTCCCCATAAAAGAAAGCATTTGCCTTTGCCATCTTCTGTTTTTATCCCCTAAAATTAGCGGCCTTACCTAACATTCTCCCACTTTGCTTGCACTCAAGTTAGTATTCTCTGTGTGTTGGTACAGACACTGCAGGTATCAACTTTCTTTTCTTCTGTTAAAAAATAAAAACAAACAAAATGGTAGTTTGGTAGTTACTCACTTCTGTAAGTGAGTAATACCTGTTTTGTAAGTATCTGGTTTGTGATACCCCCCACAAACCAGAACAAACACCACCACTACCACCAAAAAACCCCACACCAAACACCCCCCAACAAATCTAAATCCAACAAATGGAGCTTCAGGAAATCTCTGCTTTAATTTCAATGAAGATCCTCAGTGAGTAATACTCAACTGCAAGCTACTTAAGGATGTTTGATAACTTGCAAGCACAGAACCAAGAAACATTATCCATGTTGCTTTAGGAATGCCAGCTGTGCATCCTATGTACTTCAAAAGTGAGATTCGGGCAGCACAGGGGTGCAGACCCCTAACGTTCATGCAAGTCAAAGGATGGACAGTATTGCTTTACCACAGTATCTTCAGACAGATGCAGTGCTAGTGCAGCATGCTAAGCAGTTTTGACCTACTAAAGTCCTAAATGAACTTTGACTACTCAGGAGTAGTCCCTTGCCCAGCCATGACGTTTCTGTGAGTGGCATCACTAGAAAATCTTGAGCAGGAAACCACTGCATGTCTCTTTCTAGCCTGACAACTTCAGACAATGTCTTTTAAACTTGGAATTTCTCTCCTAATTTAAGATTAAAACAGAAAAGCCTGGAGTGACAAGCAGTTGGGGATTTTGATATTACTACATGTATGTATTGTTGCCCTGATATTGTATCACTGCCTCATGTGTTTGCTTCTGGCACCATTTCTGTTGCAATTACTGCTCGCCTTCTCATCATGCTCTCCATGGAGCAGCAGCACACAGGCTATCAGGTAAAAACTTGTTTGCTAGACCAAATGCACACCTGGAGGCCACGCAAAATACCACTTACCTTCTAGTTTATCTGGTCTTCTCTATTAATTTATGGTGACACCAGTCACATCCAGCACTGGAACTGGAACAGCTGTGATTGTGCTCTTTTCCCTGCTGCTGTAAGAGTGGAGTAACACCTTTGATTGACCTAGCAGTAGAATCATGGAATATCTAAAGTTGGAAGGAATGCATTAGGATAGAGTCCAACTCACTCCTCCTCACCGAACGACCTAAAACTAAACCATATGACTAAGAGTGTTTGCTAGACATTGGTTGCACTCTGATAGGCTTGGTGCTGTGATCTCTTCCCTGGGGACCCCATTCCAGCGACTGACCTCCCTCTCCCTGAGGAATCTTTTCCCAGCATCCAATCCAGACTGTATGTTGGAGATGCTTAAGTCCATATCCTGTTACTGCTGGTTCGATTATTTTTCGAACAGAATCATTAGGCACACAAAGTCGGGGCATCAGAATGGTGTGCTCAGAATGGGAGACCTGCACACCAGTGTGTGGAATCGCCCAGTGCTGAACCTAAGCCGTGGTGTCCGAGCCGTCTCAGCCCGCTGGTTGCCACACTGGGTCAGGGACAGTCCCCACGGAGGGCCGGCAGTCAGGGCCAGGCAGCCTCGACATCCGTCATCCAAGCGCATCCCGCGGGCTCCGGTGCTGCCGCGCTCCAGCCGCCACAGGGAGGCGGCGGCTCAGGCACCAGGGCAGCGCTGGGCACCATGGAAAGCACCATATCTGCAGCACTACACTGATGCACCTACACATGCAGGTAATACTGGCCATAATGGCACACTACCTGCATACTAAAATACCTTTCAACAATACATGCACATGATTATACGGAACTGTGGTGCAGAAAATCATGCTACGAAAAGCCATTGTTCACAAAAGAGACAGGGGAGTCCTGCACCTTTGCTCAAATAAAGGGAGAGAGTCCACTGGGGTGTAACCCCATGGAGTTTCTCTCTCGAGGTTTTGGAGGACACAGCCTCCTTTTGTCCTCCTTTTATCCAGCCACATGTTGCCCTCTTCCTTGCCCCATTGGCTGAGGCACTAGAAAGGTACAGCCTTCCCAAATGGCCTAGCACATATTCCCCCCTCGAATGTGTCATTTTCCTCCAAAGTCCAGAAGTTCAGGCTATCTGTGTTCTGCAATAGACTTTGTGGGGACCCATTTGTCCTATTACTCTAAAGTTCAGGAGTTCAAAGTGTAGTCAGACTGTCTGAGTTCTGTAACAAACCTGTGGGGCTTGAGGTTGGTAGAGACCATTAAGGCCCATTCCAAAAACATTAACACCCATTTCCCTTAAAGATCCTCACCCCTCGCGCTGTTTGTAAAGACACCAGCACCCATCTCTACTGCCACTGGTATGTATTTGGCTGCTATGTATGAAACTAAAAGCAAATACAGCTTCCTCATGCTTGTTGCTGTCGAGTGGTTTGTGGTGGAGTTTGCTCAGATGCTCTGAGTTCTTTTTGGGTTCTAGGAGAGCGTGTGCATGGGAGCGAGTTGTGTGCTGATCTGAGTTTGCTGGCACGTAGCATTGGCACGGGGATGCCTGTGATGTAAGGCTGGTTTGCTGAGAGAATGTCGATGCATAGCTGAGTGTCTGTTGGGGTTTTGAGGCAACTGGGATATGTGCTGTCCGAGGAACAAACAGGGAATGAGGAAATAGAACAGTATTTAATTTCATTAGGGAAATTGTTGAATTAACTGAAAAGATTTACCTCCTACCCTAGACACCTGAGTTCATTCGTTTCAGCCCAGAGATCATGTACCATCAAGACCTGGNCCCCTCGCGCTGTTTGTAAAGACACCAGCACCCATCTCTACTGCCACTGGTATGTATTTGGCTGCTATGTATGAAACTAAAAGCAAATACAGCTTCCTCATGCTTGTTGCTGTTGGGTGGTTTGTGGTGGAGTTTGCTCAGATGCTCTGAGTTCTTTTTGGGTTCTAGGAGAGCGTGTGCATGGGAGCGAGTTGTGTGCTGATCTGAGTTTGCTGGCACGTAGCATTGGCACGGGGATGCCTGTGATGTAAGGCTGGTTTGCTGAGAGAATGTCGATGCATAGCTGAGTGTCTGTTGGGGTTTTGAGGCAACTGGGATATGTGCTGTCTGAGGAACAAACTGGGAATGAGGAAATAGAACAGTATTTAATTTCATTAGGGAAATTGTTGAATTAACTGAAAAGATTTACCTCCTACCCTAGACACCTGAGTTCATTCATTTCAGCCCAGAGATCATGTACCATCAAGACCTGGAAATCTGAGCCACTTCAGGAGCACCGGGAAGGACCTTGTCTGGTTCTGTTGACTGAATGGCTGTGAAAGTGAAAGGAATTAACTCCTGGATACATTGCACCCAAATTAAGAGGGCTCCCTACTCAGAGTGGACTGTGTAAAACACCAGACCCCTGCAGCTGAAAATTTCAAAGACATTTGTAAATGAGCAGCAAAATATATAGACTAACCGCTACGGGAATCGTTTTATCTTTAGGTAGGGATGTTGAAAAAAATTTAATATTGACTTTAATCCAAGGGTTTGGTAAAATGTGTCAACTGTCCAGCACTACAGCCTGCCTCCCTATCCCCAATTCAGCAGGGGAACCTATTCCTTGGGGAATAATCCCTATAAATGTGTCAATGGAGATTCAATATGATAATCTGACTAATGTAATAGCAAAGGAACTTTGTAAGTAAAGAAACTACCCAAAGCCACAGAAAGGGGATTCCAAATTATAAATAGATACTATTATTATTAGAGATTATTATATGGTATTAGAGAACAGAATGGCCTAGGATCTATTACTGCCAAAGAACAAGGGGTTTGTGGGTATTTAAAATTGGATACAGAACATCGTTGTGTATGCATCCCAAATGTAACAGAAGATCTCCAAAGCCAACAAAAGAGAACAAGTTGCTGACAGCAACGCTATCCAAACAGCCTCTGAAACTAATAGGCTCAGCAAAATTCTTCAAGGAATAGGAGGGTGGTCCCTGAAAGGATGGCTGGCTGGAGTACGGGAAACCATTATAATTGTGATCATGATTGTAATAATTATCAGCATTGCTATTGGTTGTGTTTGCAAAATGATTGACCCTAATCTTGCAGGAATATATGTGACTATGGATAGAACTCGAGTTGAAGCATAACAAACGACCTCATGGAATTTGAAGAGTTCCAAAGGGGGAAATTGATACCAAAGGGTTAATCTAAGAACAAGGAGTTCTACTGCACCAGTGTACTTTTAGCAAAGGAACAGCGTGTGCAGGGTCTGCTTACTGAGCAAGGACAGAAGGGAGATAATGGAACCTTGGAGGAGAGTCTGTCTGCCTTAGGAATGCAGCCACAGCCAAAACAAGACCATGAAAGGGGCGGAACCAGGGAGGGTTCTATGGCAACGATCAATTATAACACGTATGAATTTCTGGGAATTGTGATGCACATGCCTGTGATGAATGGATGCAAGCAGCGTGCTCGCAGAGGATCGGAATGCACGCTGGGCGGAGCTGTCCCCCCTGCACCCGGGCCCGCAGGCAATAGCGCCTGCTCCGCGATGCTGCACTGGTGCTGAGGAGTTCTATTCACCCGACTTTCGGTCATTTTAGGTGACAACAGAACTGCCACAAAAAGTATTATTTTAATAATACTTCAGAGAACACTATAATGAATTAATTTACAGAGCTGAAGGTGGTTTATATAATTCTAAAATAGCTCTAAAACTGAAGAATTGATCTAGCATGGCTTGCAGGAAGGTTTTGTAGGGGCAGCATTATAATATTTTCAGTGCTGTCTAGGACACTTCCCATATTCGGCTCCCTGCTGGGAGTCAGAGCCAACAGTAGTGATTCAACTACAGAAAATCTTCGAAAAGATGATCATGATTCTACTTCTTCTGTCACCTTTCTCTATTAAGAGAAGCAACACAGAAACAAGTGTGCAAATGCATCTGTTGCTACAACTAAGATGATGTAACATGTTTTCTTCAAGAGTATGGTAGAGTGGCAGAGCACAGCAAGGGCTCTCCGACTATCTTGAATAAGTTTTCTATGTTCGCAGCATGTTTCCAAAATCTTTAAATTGTGAGTACTACCTGGGAGAATCAACAGAAATCCAACATAGTTGCATACCTATGATATGATGAGTTTTTGTNCTGCAGCTGCGTTTACTATCTACTCCCTTTATTGTTTTGAATTTCTTGCTTCTCTTGATTAAGTTTCTCACGGGTAGACATGGATTGTGCTGAGATCAATGTCAGTCTCAGACTCAGACAGGCTTTCTGATCTGCTGTCTATCTCCACAGAAATCCAACATAGTTGCCTACCTATGACATGATGAGTTTTTGCAGTGGATATGTGCACGATGATGGGAGGATCACATCCTGTTGTTCTAGTGATCATTTAGAGTTGAGACTTACATTTTACTTCGTAACCTCTGTAGAAATGGTAGAATTACCTTTGTGAGTTGCTGAGAAAACAAGTATCTTACCCAGTTAACTTCATAGTTGGGGGTTTTTTTAATTATCCTTGAAAAAGCTGTAGGGGTTAACAGCAAGAGAGGTTAGGAACACCCAAGAGCCCTGCTTGCTTCTATGCTGTTCTAAAAACTCCTTTAGCTTATCTGTTGAGAAGTAATGTAACATTAATTAATACCATGTTTTTGGCACGTCCCAGCTGTTGGTAGGGAAGATAGTAAAAGAGCCAAGTCATCTTAAGATTCTCCTTAAGAATGAGTTTTTGCTCATCTTTGTGTTGCTTCTGAGAATAACCTGCACATTGGCATCTTCATGTTTTTAATACACGTGAGCTGAATTTGCCAGCTGCTATCTTCTCTAAAAAGAGATTAGAACATCAAAAACTTAAAAGCATTCATACTTATGACACTCTCACCTAAAAATAGTATATGATGTTTGTAGCAAGATATAATCTGGTGAGAAAGGACTTCAATGTTCTCCATTTTTCCTTGTTTAATACTCATTAGTTAAATTTACTCCAAATGTAAACTATGCCTACATTTGGATTCCCTTTTAACCAAAGAAAAAATGTTCAAAAGCAGTATATTGCTGTCACCCGAGTAAGATGCTGACAAAGCTTCAAGTAAAGAAAGCTCATTTTTTAATTGCTTCTGTCTGGGGTTTAGAAGTACAAAAGAAATGAAGCGGGGAAAGTGGCAGGAGCATAAACAGCTTTTGCTCTGTTAAGAATTGGTGACTTTGGCTGGATGCAAGTGATAAATTCGAGCTAATAGAAAAGCTGTTCTTTTATACAGTCTGCATGTTATTTCAGTCTGTTCGAGGGTGAATTTTGGAATGCTTTACTTCACCTCAAGAAGCCCTTAACACTGAAGCATGCCTGTCCTTTCATATTTTTGGCTGTAATATGTGAATAATAGAATTGGCACCACGCTATGGCAAAGAAAATTATGGATGTTGAGACTAAAAAAAACCCCTCATGAGAATGATAACATTTGTCATGCTTTGTAGATTGCAGTTTTTAATGTGCTGCTCCAAAAGGAGTAAGGGGTGACATATTTTTCTATTTCCCAACTTGCTTTCAAATAATTTCAAAACCTTTATGCTTTTAGGTAATAGCTCAATTTTCAGGGAAATTATGGTGTGGTGATGTACAGCAATTTGGAAATCTTGTGATAGGAGAAAGAATTGGTGACAGAGGGATTTATGTGCATGGATAATATTTTTCTATTTTTGTTAACCATAGTCACTTCCTTTGAGAACTTTGAGAATTGATTGAAGTAATGAAGATGTTATTCCTTCCATGTTTTTTCTCCTAAAATTTTAAGGTATGCTCTTCGAGATTTGTTTCAAAGTTGCAAAATAATTTGTTTATAAAAGCAATCCTAAAATAACATAGAGGTCTTGTTTCTTTTGGGAAAGACTCAAGGTTCCAAGGCTTTATGGCTGGTTCTTACTGCTCTAAACTTTGTTCTCTTGACATGCTGAACTGATAGATAAAAGTCCCGAAGGAATAAGTTGTGGCCATAAGAAAGACAAGAGATCAGCCCAAAGTGGAATGTCTGAGCGCTGACCTGTTGGCTCACCATTTAATGGCAAACTTTCCCTCTGCTTCTCTCATGTGATGTCCCTTTCTAAGCTGTCTGCGCAGTAGTGGTTTACTTCCCCGATAGGACTGTGCTGGTTAACTCCTCTGACACAGTCTAATATGGTGCCAGTCATGGTCAAAACTTCTTGAATCTTTAAGACCTCGAAGACTTTTAACCTTTGAGAGACCTGCAGTTTTCTATAGTCTAAGATATGCAGTAATCCTTTTTGTTTTTCCCTTTGGCATGTAGAAGTTGGATTGCGTATTGTGCTTGTGCGGACTGTGGTTTGAGACAATGTTAAAACAACTTAATCAACAGCTAGTTCCTACATTGCTAACTACATCTATTTCAATGAGAGCAAATGAGATGCTATGGATAGATATGGAGAGTACATTAATTGGAGAATATGGAAGTGTGCATAGAATTAACATCTGTAAGTTAAAGACTGGACTAATTTAATATCCTCAATTACTGCTTTATATCTGGTGAACTTTCATAATCTATTAACAATTGCTGTACTGCACAGTATAGTGCAGTATTTAGAGTGTTGAAATCCCATTTAGCCTTGTAGTAGCACTAACATCCATGAAACCTCATGCAAATACAAATTTATGTCTGAAACTGCCATCCAATGTTTGTTTCATAGTCTGTGCTGTGTCTTGTTTGCGTCAGTCCCACTCCCAGTGGGCAGCTCTCCAAACTTCACAAGTAACTACTGTTTATGGTGTTGATATCTTTGGTGGCAGCTTTTGCTAAATAATCAACAGCTGAATTGGTTGGGCATTAAACTTGGCATTAAATAGGTAGTACTGTCACTAGAAATGCTGGAAGAGTTTATACTAAACAGTGAGTGTGTTCTTTCTGTATCTGCTTCTCTGCTGTATCTTCTCACGTGTCATGGGCAGCTTCACACACGTGTATCTTCTTCTTGCGAATGTCATATCCAGCAAAACATATGAATGGAAAAAGAAGCTAATCCATGTACTCTGACAGGTTCCACCAGTAGTCTGAGAGTCCTGCATCATGAAAATTCAACAGACCTTTCAAACATAGCACACGGCCAAGCATTGAAACATGGCTGTGCTTGATCTAGCTGTAGTTTACCTATTTAAGTATATTGCATATTGTATTATATCTTTCACCACGTGGATCAAACAACACATTTTTTTGTATTATGAGAATTACTTTAATCCTGATTCAGTGAAATTGTAGAAATTGTGATTCTTTTTGAGGGAAATTGTGAAAAAAAATCCTTTGGAAAGTCTCTGGTTTGGCGCAGTGACATTTTTTTTATTTTGGTTTCTCATGTTTTTCCGGGGTTTGGGGGTTTTTTTGGTTTGGTTTTGTTTGGTTAACTAAGTCTGGACTGCTGACCAAAAAATATAATGTTTAAATGCTTTATTTCTGCTTATTTCCCTTCAGGGTGATATGAGCCAAGCGAGGTATCTCTCATTCTACAATAAGTGAAATCTTTAATATAAAACTATGAAGTATATTGACTTTTTCTACAGACTTAGTTAATTACATGTAGTAAAAAAATATAGCTAGCATTTGTATGTTCCCCTATAAGAAGTGAAGTAATCAGTTTGTGTAATAAATAAGTTAAATTTAGAAGTGAACTGAATTATTAGCATTGAGAGATTGTAGTGACAGGTGACACAGACTGTCTTTTTTCTCCTCTTTGCTAATTATTTTGTTTATTTTTGTACTGATCAGGATGGCTTATGCAGTCACAGTGCTGCTGAACAAATGAACCTCAGTCACGAGTTGAGTAGACTGTGTATTGTTTTCCCCTTGCACCACCCCAGATTTTAAGGAGGGTGCCAGCAAGCTGTTACAGATGTTGATACGTAGAGCAATTGTTTTTAGTACTTAGACCAGAAGAGCAAGTAATTTCTGTATACACTTACAATGTCAATTGAAAGCCATGGCCTATAAAGATAAAAGTTTTTAATGTATTTAGGTTGCTGTCTGTTTTAGTCTTTCTTACAGATCATGTCATTCAAAACACATGAGAACATGAGTACACATGAGAACACATGAGTACAATTATGAGAACAATAACATGTTTGCAATTCCAAACTAGGTTAAGCTGATTGTTGTTTGTGTCTAGTTTTACCAGTTATTGTATTGAAGCACAACAGACTCTAACGCAAAAGAAAAGAAAAGAAAAGTCCAATTAAATTTTTCCTAGGAAATTTCTGCTGAGTTGGTTTGCTGTTCGACTAAGTAAAGTTCTTATCTTAATTCCTAAAAGAGAGATGGATGTATATGGTCTCTTTAATTGGTTCAAACAACAAGTGATAATCATGTTCATATGATGTTGAGTTTCACATTTTCATCGCTTATCAGTCTGAAACTTCTGTGATTCTCATTTTTATCAGTTTCTGGCTTTGTTGAGATTAATCTGTTTTTTCTTTAAGCTTAATTTTTCTTTGGGGTGAGGCAGCTTCTTTGTTCTGTTTTTCTATTATTTCATGCGTCAGCTCTAATGTTTGGGGTTTTTGGACAGTGCTGTCCACTTTAGTAAGGCCATATGTTATGATTATAAACAATATTTGATAATGACAAAAGTTTTTTTTGTATTGAGTTTAAGTGTTCTGAAATGAAACCTGGTATTGACTCATCTGCTTAGATTGATTATATTTTGGTACATCTGTAGATATAAGAAAATGCAATAGCTCTTTGTAGTGCTATTAGATATGCTTTGCAATTTCAGTGCTATATATTTTTATTTTTCTTTAATTTTATTGCCCAGGTCTTCAATAATTCATATCCTTTAAAATGTTGAGGATGTAAACCAGAGCTATTTTCACTCTTTGTGACATATCTAATTTCATTTCACAACTTTGGTGTCCCCCAAGAATTTTTCTTCTGTGTCTTTGTCCCTGGTGTCAGATTGAAACAGTCTCCAGACTCTTCAGTAAAAGGTGTTCCCATGAAATAGATGTCTCACAGAGTTAAATGACTTGCACTGGTTTCTTGCACACAATCACTTCTGAATTTAGCATCTCTTTTCCTGTTGTTAAGAAAGAAATAGGAGACGCAGGTTACATTTTGCTGTGGGTATCAACTGCCTTTTACATTAGAAGCAATATGGCCTTGAGGTTATTAGGAGCACTTTCTTGGAAGACGGAGCATACAAAAACATCCCTCTTTGGCGGATGACTATTGTTCTGGATGTATCTGCTTCCCTTTGTCACAGTCTCCCGGGAGTAGATCATTACTATACCCTTTGTCATGATGTATTATATTGCTTCTCAGATATTTACAGCTAGAACTCCTTCAGCACAGAGTGGAGAACTTTGCCAGTATTCTGAAAGCTATCACGTTTCTTCTTGCGTAGCTTCTTCCAGACACTCAGTAAAGCCAGGGTTCCACAGTAAACAATACCAGATACAGCTGCCATGGCCCTTCACAGGGCTAATTTAGTCTAAAGGGGATGTAAAAATGCAAATGTTTCAACTGAATAAATGTATCAGGAAATTAGAAATGTCAGTCATCTTGACATTTATGATGTTCAATAAGACAGAAAGTTCACAAGATTGAAGAGAATTCAAAATTTGAGGATGCAATTTGCAACAGTACAACTGTGAGTACATGCTTCAAGAATGAGTAGCTGTCATGAAATAGATTGTCTATAGAAAATGTAAAGTATAAATGGTATATGATATTTAGCAGTAATTTGGATATAGAATTGACTTGTTTGATCAACTAACATTATGCATGTGAAATCCAGTTGCTAGTAACTCTGTAGTGGCTGGCTATGTACGCCTTAGAATCAAATTACCTTTATACAATTAAGAGGATTTTATATAGAATTATGTTCAGGAGTCAGTGTGTAAGATGGTGGTGGGAATCTTGAGTTTTTATTCCACTTCTGTTTATCTGATCACTGCATAGATGAGTAGTTTTGAAATGCTAACTTCATTATTCATGAATGAGTTACAGTACAATTATGAAGAGAGATACTTTTGATTATCTCATAATCTCAGTCTAATTAAAAATTACTTCCATTTGGGATCCACTTTTGGCAAGTCTTCTTGTCACTGGCCCCGAGTAACATTTTCTATATAAACAACAAATTGTGGTGTCTTCTGAAAATCCTCTGCCATTTATAACAAGTATGTTGTCTCCATAAGCAGCCATGGGTATAGTGTGATCTTTCATTACTGGTACAAGCTGTTACCCTGGTTATGCTTTTCCATTTTGGTATCAAAGAATTGGCTCCATTGGTGTTTCCCTTCCCTGAAGAATTTCATGTGTACGCTCTGCATCCTGTATAAGCTTCCGCCACCATTTTTCTGTGAATCTCCCATAGAAAGTACTGCATTTACTGAAGCTACTTTCTACTATCCCTTCTTTGATATGAAGTGCTCTTAATCTTTTATCCAGACTTTCTCAGGAATAACTGAAAATTTCTTTTTCTTTTAAGAATGTGCATTTGTTAAAACTTACATTACTTTTGGAAAAGGATGACATAGATGAATTAATTAACTTAAAAAAAAAAGAAATAAGTCAAACCCATGCATATCTATATTCCAAAAATAGCTGTTAAATTTAATCTAGTTTTACAGTGCAAAATTATGCTGAAACTACCAGTATTACTGCTGCTTAAAATGGTCAGTTATGTTTTCTAGTTTAGGTGTATGATACATTCTAAGACTTCTTTATAGATTTCTTTGTATTGGACCCCACTACCCATCCCCAAAAGATAAAAGTAAAAACCCACTTTGTGTAGTTTTTCAGGGTATGAAAACAATCCTCCTGGTTTTGTTCGTATTCCCTAAACTCACAGCTTTGTGTCTCACAATTGTATTTTTTTTCTGTATGTTATCTGTATTTTTTTATCTGACTCTTCCTTACCCTGGGAAATTATTTAGAAGCCATTAAAAGCGTGAATATAGAATAGCCACAAGATTTGTGTAAAAACAGATTTCCTCCAATCTACTCATCTTCCCCCCTACAATGTGGATTTTTTTATTTAGTACACAAATATATAATGAGAATATATTAGTGCATTTAAGACTATTACCATCCATAGTACACTTGAATTCAAACCAGATGAAAGATGGAAGAAGAGCCCATGGAATAAAAGAATTTTGAAGCACTCGGTTTACCAGAACTGTCTGAGGACCAATGTACCATTTTTGGTCTGATTTTCTAACAAAATGAAGCTATTATGAGCACATATCTTGCTTACATTGTTGTCCTTAAATGTTCTTCATGCTGCAGCAATACTAAGATTCTGTAAACGTCCTGGGAGAAAGTAACAAAGAGAAATTGCTATATACATCCTATGCTTTGAATCCCATGATTTTTTTTTAAAAAAGTGTTTTAGGAGAAAAAAAAAAGAAACAAGTGATACATTTCATTTCTGCCCTTGAGAGTTTAGTTCAATGCTTTATGGCCCCATGTTTAAGGAAAAAGGAAACAATTGCTTCCCAATCACCTTTACTATTCCACTACTGATTAACATATCATTAGGGTAGCAGCCTTCAGCTGCTGTTTCCTTAGTTAAAATGTTTTGGGTGGGGTTTTTTCGGTTGGTTTATTTACTCATTTATTTTGAAATTTATTTGTTCTTCATGTGGAATCTTCTAAACTTTGCCTGGCGTTGCTTTTTTCCTTTATCTTTTTAGTTCTCCTTTTCAGCTATCTCCTTTCTATTGAGTTTGGGGCATGGGGCAGAGACAGCTGCATCAGTTGTACCTTCTGTGCCTTATACAGTGCTTAGGCACAGTGATATTCTTTGTTGTCTCTTTCCTAATGATTTTTATTCATTTGACCCTCTTTTTTTGCTGATTTGTGCAGCTAGGTCATCAGTACATTTTGTTGCATTACAGTTTGTCTCTTTTTTCCTAAACTTATACATGTATTTTGAGGAACACAAGCTGAAGGACACTTTTACAGATAATACTCTCTAAGCACATAAAAGTAGATACCAAGGTATTAAACCTTTCCATTTGGTGTCAATGGTGTTCAGTTTTACCTTGTGTATTTAACTTGTAATCAAGTCAGTGTAATTCCTGTTTGTCATGTTTCTTTCATTCTGGTTTAATTCAGTATTTTTTCAGTCATTACAAATAGGCAAGACAAAAAACTTTGTAATGAATGTGCTCTTTTTGAAAAGAGCACTTTAAAAGTTCATGTGGGTGTTGGCTTTTCTGGGATTATTATTTTGGCGTGCTCTGAAGGGTAATGGTGTTTGAGGAAGTTGTGAGCCTTTGAACGCAGTGTACTCTGTCAGTAGGGGTGTGGTTTGTGAGACACACATTTCACGTGCCTCTGGGAATTTGTGGGTTTTCCACTTGTAGTAATAGCTCTTTGTTAAATTCCACCTTCTACCAGCTGTGAACCAAGGGGGTGCTGGCTGATGAGTCATGCCTGGAGAGCTAGTGCAGGGCTTGGCCAGGAGAGATGATTGGGATATTATTCTCAGCTTGGTTTGTGTGACCAGATTTAAGGAAAAATTGTGAATGGCATTTTCCAAAATATGTTCACATTTATTTTAGAAGGGCTGGATGACTGTGTTGACGTCTGGAGATGTAAAGAAGCCAAAGTAAGTACCACGATTTCGATACTGTGTGTGTCCAGCTGAGTGCTGTGGTAGGTGATATGCCATCTCCTTGCCCTCCTGGATGGGTATCATTTAGATCACCTTTCTGATTTTTTTTATGAAATAAACTTTTCAGTGCATGTTTGCAGACTGATAAAAAAATTAATAATTCATATTGTCAGGGCATAATAGTAAGGAAATTATGTTATGGCTTAAATAAGTAAATAATTTGGAATCTGTTGTTTCTTCATCACCACCACGCTCTTTTTCTCAACAGAAGAACAGGAAGGGGGTATTCAAAAACACTCTTGAGGACGACAACGCGTTTAGTTAAACATAAGTTCTGTGTTGTCATTAACTGGCCTTCTACTACACTTCCAGTAACTAGCCATTTCTGCCACTGATGTGGTTAACACTTTGTCTGTTTTGGTAACTTCAAATGTATTCACTTCAAGACAGCTTCAGCTGCTCTATGAACAGCAGAGCTTTTCATTCCCAAGCCCATTCTTCCACCATCAGTAAATTGTGGTACAAGTTCAGTTTACTCCTCTGGTTCCTAGAATTGCAGTTTCTTCTCGCAATAGCCTGAATGTTCTAGATATTGAAGGATGCCTATTTCATATTTTGCCTGCATACTCCTCTTGTCCTAATAAATAGACTAGTTAATTCATATCAATATTCAGAACTGACAAATGATATTGTTTATGATTGTTTCATTGTCTCAAGATTGCGCCATTTCTACTTCACTGCTCTGTGGCTGGAAGGTTTCACTCTAGTTAAAAGAAAGTTAAAGAGATCCTGTCTACCAAAAATTAACCACTTGCACAGCTGACAGTTGCTTTTCCTTCTTGTAAACTGCTCAAAGGTGTTATCAACTTAGAAACAGAAGTATTTAAATGTGGTGAATACCCAGAAGCTGCAAGTGGAAGGCTAGAGTGGCTTAAAGAGTCCTTCCTACACTACAGAGACCAGTGCAAATCCTGATCATCCTCCCTTTCTTTGCCCTCCTATCAAGAAAGAGATACCCTTGAATGAAACTCCTTTTGTTTGGTTGATTACATGTTTTCTTCCTGTAGCATAACTGTCCAAGTCCTATGCAGCGCAAATCCAGACAAAAATGCAAACTATTTATGTGAGTCCAGGATGTTGTAGGCACTCACCAAAACTTTATCTAAGGTCAAAAAACTATCATCATCCTTGCATCGGTGTTTCATCTCAAAAAACATAATAGGAGAAGTTGGGGAAACGTCTTGGTTTTTTTGCAATTTGGCAATGCACATCCACGTAAAATATTCAGGAGTGAAATTCAAAGATTTCAAGAGTGACAAGTAGAATGTTTCTAATGTGGAAATACTTATTTTATGAGAGAAAATCATTATTGTACGCCCACCCAAATAAAATGATTCTGACATAAAGCTTGAAAGCAGAAATGGAGATACAGGTAAACTCTGTTAAATAAGTACTCACTCTGTCCTTCCATCTCTTTAGGAAGTGACTTTAAATGGTGTAAATTTTACCCTGGATCTGGGCCTGACTTCAGATTTGGTTTTTGTTGCTGAGGAGCATATTTATTTAAAGGACACTTGGGTTAGGAAAATCGTTGGACTGCTGAAACCTTGTAGAAATGGAAAAAGTATAAATAATTGAAAAACTGCTCAGCCTAATTCAGCAAACTGTGACATTAACTAGTATTCTTTTGCCAGTAAAAGCTATGTCCACATTACGATATTTTGGAACCATAGCTCAGCCAAATATTGTGCATCTGAGTCTTTGCCACAGCAGAAAGAACAACTTCCATACTTTCTCTTCTAGTTGAGCTGCTGGAGGAAAACAGTGCAAAAGATTATCTAAATATAAAAACCTCAAAAAATCAACTGAAGCAACTTTCAATTGTTCTTTATGTAGAAAATAAACTGTGGCATCACGAATGGATCTGGATGAGCTTTCAAGCACTTCCTGCTTGCCTCAGGCTGATCAAACCACCAGGCAATTGTCCAAGCATAGCAGGCTTGGTAACTCTGCCTGGAGTTGAAAGGGAAGAAGTAAACAATGACATTTTTACTCTGGAAACTGCTTGGTCTCTGCCAAAAGGTTCTTTCCTTCCCCATGTGGAAGTTGTACAGCAATGGAATTACGTTGTCAGGGTTTAAATCTCTGAACTGAGGGATTATTCTAGCAATTGACCCTTCTCAGTTTAGGACTGAAGCTGTGGGTACTGTCAGGAAATATTAGTGGGTGGAGATTCACAGCTTTCTGCTAACAGCACTGGTGTGAAAAACGTTCCGCACACTCCATTGCGGGTTGCACGACATGCTAGCAGCTGCAACGGTGATGAGGAAAATGAACTGGAATCCTGCTACCTGTATTTAAAGACAGAATGATCATGTGCAACTAGATACAATTAGCATTAATAATTCAAATTAAAGAACCAAAGATATCAAACAAAGCCTTGTCATGAAACGGTTGTTGTATATACGTGGCTTGTCTCACATGGCTACTGAAGACAAAACTGTTGAAAGTTGAGGCAAACTAAAAGGAGGGAAGCCCTATCGATGCAAGCTTACAGCTGGAGGGAAATAAGCCTTCCCTAGGAAAGTGGTTACTGGTGTACCTATTTTTTACACGTATGATTATGCTTGGATAAATAATTATATTTATTTGGGATTTTTAAACACAGATCATCATTCTTGCACATAGTATCTTTCCAGAATAATGTAATTTTCTGAATAAGCACGTAAACTATGCATACTAAAGAAGTGGCCAAACTTTCTGGCAGATGTGACTGCTTTGTGGTTTAACTTCTGCCTGAATATTTCGACTTTGACAGAGTACTGGGACGAAATAGCTTCCCAATAAATTTTAGTTATTTAGGGTGTTCCTACAGACATGTTTGTGTGAAAACTTTCTCTAGGTCAGTTTGGATATATAGCTCTCCCTGCAAAACTGTCTGTATTCAGGATTCTCTAGGATGGGAATGGCACTAATTTACAGAACTGCTACTACCTCTACAACAAGCAGAACAGAAGTTGTAGTGTTTTGAATTAATGATGCATATAGTTCAGCTACTGTGGACTTTTAATGAAATATTTCTAATATCATATATTATATGATATTATATGATATTATGATTTCTAATATCATATATTATATGATATTATATGATAATGTGATCATATATGATATTATATGATAATGTGATCAAATATCATATATGATAATATGATAATGATAATTATATGACCCTCTCTGTCACATGAGCATCACTAACAATTTTCCCAAAGCAAAGTAGTTTTTCTCTCATACAAAAAGTATGTAAATAGACGGGAATAATTGGGAATATATTATAAGGTGTTTCGCTTCTGTCACATGCATGACTTTCAAAATATGAAAGATGAGGAACTGCTGAGGTTTGCAGTTTAACAATCATCCTAGAAGACAAACCAACATATCCCTAAACTGGGTGGGCAAAAGAAGACAAAACATGTCTTCCATGAATCTGCTTTACTCAGAAATCAGATAAATTTACTCACTTTAAAATTATTCTATTGGACCACAGGTTTCCCAAATTTGCCATGCAGAGTTATTAAAACAAAGTAAATTAACATCTTTTGTATATTATTTGAAGACTTTGGTTGCATATCTTGCTGGCTTTGTAAGTGTAGTTAGCAAGCCTGAAAATAAACTTTGAAAGAAGCAAATCTCTTTTGTATCTTGCTCAAAAGGAGCCCAAGCTTCCAAGGCAGAAACACTAGTATGCACTCAGTATGCACTTTTATTTAAGGTCTTCATCTTACTTATTTTGCCATTATTTTTAGTTATTCTCCGTGCAAATCTCTGCATGGGTAAAGGTCTTGTTCATCAGAATTGCAGTCCACAAAGGCAGTAAGAATATGGGGCCTTGTCAAAGTCCAGCTCATTTTGAACTTTTTTTTTTAAGGATTGCAGCTTTTTGTAGACTTGACCAAGCCCAAATTTCCTTTAACCTGTGGGAAGCTATTCGAATGATATTCAGATGTGAGCTTTTGTGATATTAATTTCTTCTCCATTTCAATATACCTTTTCTCTCTGAGTTCTATAGTGAATACTATTTTTAGGTTGTATCTGAGTGAAATGCCTGAGTAGGAGTTTTTACTGACTGGCAAGAGAGTAGTTTCATGTTAGACTAAACAAGATATGGTGACAGAGCAGCCAGATAAGCATTCAGCAATGTCAGCAAAAAAAAGCAGATTTTCCTTTTTCATCCTCTGCTTTGCAGTCAAGTGTCAGCAGTATTATTTAATCTGTGTAATGAAGATAATTTTGGTGTTTGAACTTGAAAAGCGTATGAGTGAAGTGCCTGCTCCTTTCAGGCTAATCAGCATGGCCAGACTTTCCAACCACGCTGATGCTTTTGTTGATTATTTAGGGTTCATTAAGAACAATGTTACACAGTGTTCTACCCTTGCTTTTCTTCTGGCTTGGTTTACTTGCAGAAGGAGGGAGTGTCAGATGCATCTGCTAGGAAAAAAAAATCTATTTGAGCACAACATACAGGGTTTTTTCCAATTCCCAACTTTTAGGCAGTGGAGTTGATAGTCATTCCTGAGTCAAGAAGATACACAATAAATTCCCTTGCGTTTGACAACTCTTGCCACTTAATGATGGTGATTCTAAATACTATAGGCACTGTGTATGAGCAAGCCATGGGTTATAGGATTGTGCAAGCCAATAAAGGTCTGATGTTTAGCCCTCAGTATGTTCATAAAAAACCAGAATTGCTAGAATAATTTCCAGTAAGCTAAAATTTCCTGACTTTTGCTGTTGCAATGCCAAATTAATTTAGCCTAAGATAAGAAAAAAGACCACGTGTGGCCATCTAAAAAAATCCTTGTGGCTTAATTGTCAATGATCATAACTAAGACAACGGTATTTACTTTTAGGCTGACATAATAATTCTCTTGTCATTGAGCCGGCACTGAAAATTTAGGAAAATATAGACTTTATTTTTAAATAGATTTTATGTAACATAATACTGAATAAATGTTCATGAGCTTGGACAGCTACCACTTTACTTTGCGACTGCATAACAATAAGTTTTTGTTGGTGATGCTGCTTATTGAAGGTGTTTAATTCAAAAGGACTGATTGCTATTCTCGTGTTCTGTGAGAGGAGGGGATCTTTCTGTAGCTCCGACCTAGGAAAACACTGCTTCCTTTCTCTGTATGTGGCATATTTAAAGCTGGTTAGAATATGGATGTCTCATTGGAAATACATGTATTTAATGTATATGAGAGGAGAACGAAGTGATCAAGCTGGAAAGGAAAATTGTGCAGTTCACAGAAAAGATCCGTAAAGATTTTAAATAGTTTTTTGGTTGTTTGGCTGCCTGTGCGGGAAGGCTTAAAATGGTAAGAGCCATCTAATCTGTTTTCTTCTCTTTGGCATTCAGCCCACTAGAGAGAAAGAGAGTGGGAGTCTTTTTATGGGACTGGTGACAGTTTTTAACGCAAAATGTATCCAAAAATCAGTCAGAGAACTCTTAACCAACCATTAATACCATGCCTCAGAGAAATGGCATCATGCTAGTGTGCCTAGCACAGTGCTTGAGCCAGATGGATTCTCCACCTGGCAACTGGGAGAATCAGCTTCTGATTGTTCACCAGAGGTTCTGACAGAAATAGCGGGGAAACTCTGCAGGTGTCCTATACTATCTAGGGAGTTATGAGCAAGCAGTATCTTCCTCTTGAGCTTGTTTGTAAAACATGCAGATTGTTTTGTTTGCTTAGGGCAGGATACTGCCAAGAAGTTCCTTTTGACTCATCTCTAGTTTTTAGCCAAAAATATGGCAAGTATTCTTCAGTCTCAAAATCATATCCACTGTATTTTGTATTAATAAAATAATGTTTTTAAGATGATGAATGAACTTGTTCTAACAGCCTCACCATGAGTATTTTCTTAGACTAAGCAGGAAAAGAATGAAAGGATATGTAGCTGAGAGATTTCTTTCTCTGGATTCACAGGTTGTTTCTGTCTGCAAGTGAAGGCAGCTGTTTCAGGGAGCAGATTTCAGTGTACGAATGTGTCAAAGCTTCCCTTCATTTTTCAAGCCCACTGTATTATTCAAATATTTCTTCAAAACTAAGATCAGCTAGCGTTTACACCACTGTATCAAAACCAATTATTTTTCTGAGTTCTTTCTGAGTTCTTTTCTTAGTTTTCCTATTGCTTTTTAAGTTCCTGTGTCTTAGGTTTTTCGGTGTTCATTGGCATATGTTCTATTTTCCTGCTGTTCCATCTCTGTTTGCTCCTTTCAGAGAGCAAGCCATCCAGTAGAGTGACTGAGGCAGGAGTCTTTGGGGAATGGTAGTATCCTATCACGACTATCATACAGGTTAGGTAAAATAAGGGTGCAGAGGACTCTTGCTGTTACTACTGATTTATTAAGTTTGCAAGCTAATACTAATTAATTCAGCTTTCATGTAAAGTCCCTATCTAGTTACCTGTCCATTTACCTAAGTATTCTCTCACTGTAACTGTGTACACAGGTAATTACACTGTACATAGATACAGTCTTTCATTAACATGCAAAAATATTTCAGTTGTCCTGTATCCTATATTGTCAATCCTCTTCCACATTTAAATTGCATTTGCTCAGGGCGTTGTGCTAGAATCTTACTATACTCCAAAATTTCTTATTAAGAAACATGCATTTCATCTAAAGCCATAGATTAGACGTGATTTTATAATTACCTTATTTTGTTATGATTGCATGGCCTCAGGGTGAATAACATTGCTAGTCAAAAATTATATTCAGGCATGTTTTTAATGATGTGTAATAAATAAATGATGTGTTCTAAGAAGAGGAAGTTTGTAGGTTTTTTAAACATTTGGTAATGTGCTACAAAATGTGAAAAGATGGCAGTAATATTTGCAAATAATAATTTGAAAATCAGTATTTGACACTGTTTGGGCTATCTTTCATGTTATATAAATGAGGCTGCATAGTGTAGCTATTTTGGAAGTCTTGTAAAATGCAGTGGAGCAACTTGAACACGAGTCATCTGCTAATTTTTTTGGCTGATTTTGCTCAAGAAGTGCTTTGGGGTTTTTTTTGGTCTCTTCTTTCCTTGATAATTAGTTAAGGTAATTATTGGGACTGGGGGTTTATCACACAAGCCAGCTGAATAAGGTTAGACAAGCCACAGAAGTTGAGTTGAGCCTATCCCTGGGGATGTATAAGCCTTTTGGCTCCTCCAGTTTTGCTTCTGCCTGTCACAGGTGTAACTTTTTCCAAACAAAAGATTCAAGGATGATGAACATTGGGATGTTTTGCCTGAAGAAGTAACCACAGCACAAAACCCAGTATATCACAACATACTAGAAAAGACTGAAGGGGAAAGCATAAACTGCTTGGAGCTGCAAGTATCAAATTAATTGGTATTTATGAAATAAAAAGTGCTATTTTTCTGTATCAAGTTTAGGGGTTTTTATAATCTGTACCGTTTTCTTGGATACATGGAACTTCTGTATCTTTACGTGTAATAGTACTACGCTGTCTTCTGCACCTGATGACTTTCTCACATACTGGGATTTAAAGTCTTGTCTGTGGCCTTTTTATTATTTTTATTTTTATTTTTATGTGCCACTGGCACAGTTTTCTCAAGGTTCAGATGAAATGTGTCCCTTACATGGGATCTTTGCATTCCAGAAGCATTCTTGCTTTCTGGAATGAATCTGAAACCTTGTTCCTGACATTGTCAGTTCAGCCAGACATTAAATTTCTGTATTCCGTTAATTTTGCCAGTCTGGCATGGTATAAGCTGTGTGAGGTCTCTCAAATCACATCACTTTACATCTGTGTTGTCATGCTCTGGTGGAGGCATTATGAAGGATTTCCTCACACCAGGGTAAGGGAACTGCCATAACTGATCATATCCATGCTTAGCATACCCTAGCTGCAGAGAAGAATATAGTAAAAAGCCTCAAACTCGAAAGTATTTCCATAAGAATATTCTCTCCTAACTCCTTTCTGGCTTGGCATATTCATTATAAATTAGTATCTTCAGAGTTAATGCTTATAATATGGTCAACTCTCACTGAGAATTGAGGGAATACTGAAGTGGCATTGGTATTAGAATTAGAGTTCATACACGATCAATGTTTACTAAGCAGGTCTTTGAAACATATTTTTTCCCAACAGTTTCATGTTGAAAATTACCAGGCCTAAAAGTGACGAAGTGCTGTATATCTCTGCATCCTTTAGAACTCATTTTTGCTAACAATAAAATTTGCGTCCTCTGAGATCTCGAAATTGGTGTTTTGATGGTAAGTGTTCCTTGTTTTAGTGACATATCACTAGCTTGTGACACGAGATTCTGTTAGTCTTATTATTTCTGGTGTAGCTTAACATGGGCATCTTCCTGGATTCAGAACCCTCAGAATTCCTTAGAATTCTTTAAGGCCCAACCTGAGGGACTGAATTTGCTGAGATGTTTGCTATTTATATGGCTTTTTTTCCTTTCTTGGAACAGCTGACAGTCTTTCTCTGCAGTACCAAGTTTCTGGCTGTGGAAGAAGGTGTTGATGTTTAAAATGCTGGCATTATAAAATTATGGACTGTTGAGTAGTACCCTGCTTAAGGTTTCACATTATTATGCCTCATGATTTACTATTTATGGTTTTATTATGCATGGATTTTAGAGCTACTGAGCACCAGTTTTGAAATTAGGAAGCCCTTATAAAGCTTGGAATCATCTCAGTCAATGACAAACCCACTTTTCTCAAAACTCATTAATAGTGACTTGCAGGGCAACAGCTGACGTAATAATGGGTGTGTATAAACAAAACTCTCATTTCCTGGCAAATATTCTGGTACCCCTGCCTTGCCTTCATTGCTATCAGATTTCCTCAGGATGGTTACAGCTTTTTATTTTTTTCTTTTCAAAATTCTCCTTCAATTCCCGTAAGAAGCCTGCATAAAAGTCATGTGTATGTATAATCTCATACAAATATTTCTGGCATTTGTCTAGCTTAGTTACAACATATACTGGATGTCAGGACTGGTGTGCAGAACATTTATAAACAAAATCAGTTGTTATGGGCAGTCATATGGTCTCTAGGACAACAAGAGACTATTTCATTGTTTGGTCTTACCTCCTGTGCACCGCAAATCATGTTCAATTTTCAATAAAAGCAGAAATTGCCTCTAATAAACGTTTTTGAATGGAAAGGTCCTGGCCAGTTACTGTTTGAATCCCAAATGGTGGTCTTTTTTCTTCTTTTTCTTTCCCTTCCTTTGCACCAAAGAGCAGAGTATAGCTACAAGTTTTTCTGAACACCAAGGAGAGTGTCTACCGCTTTTGATGCCTTGAGAGGCTACCTAGAAACAGAGACTAGATAGGAATAAAGGTGGATATTTATTTGAAAGGGCATCAAAGGTACGCCCTGGGGAGCCAAAGGCTACTGCCAAGATGGACCCCAAGATGGACCCCCAGGTCACAAGTTCTTCACACTTTTATAGGTTTGGTCCATTTGCATATCAGCATAAATTCGCCAATTAAAGCTTCAGTTAATGATGTAATTTCTCCAAGCTTACCCCCCTTCCCAAGATGCTGGTTTACACATTTTGGGCCTAGGACAGTCTGGGTGTCCTTGGAGAGCAGGCCTGAAGTGGCTTTGTTACATCTTTCTGGCATAAGAGAACAGCAGCTAACAGGCTACAAGAAACTTCAGAGTTACACACTAGGCAATACAGGATTTGAAAAATATGAAAGTTAAAACCCAAGGCACGACTTTGACTTTCCTCCACATGGCACTTGTTCAAGGTATTTGATCCACAAGTGCTCAGTTGCTGCAATGTTTCCCTGACATGATGGATTTTGTCTCTGTGCACAGTAAGACTGTGTATAAGCCCTGCACCATGGAAGGCAGGTTCTGGAAATGCACTGTGCCCAGCAGACCCATTCACACCATCCTCTTTGCTTACCTGAACCTGTACGTGGGGACAGCCTGCAAATTAGTTTGGGACCAGTCCTGTTCTTGGCCACTTCTTTCTCACTAGTATCTCCCTTTGGTAGGAGAAGGGTTATCAATCACCTGTAAAGCTTGCCCATCATGACTAGTAAGTCATGAGAGATAATAATGTGGAACCTTAAGCAGATTACTGCTTAACAATCCATAATTTCATAATGCCAGCATTTTAAACATCAACACCTTCTTCCACAGCCAGAAACTTGGTACTGCAGAGAAAGACTGTCAGCTGTTCTAAGAAAGGAAAAAAAAACATATGAATACCAAACATCTCAGAAAATTCAGTCCCTCAGGCTGGGACTTACCTGAGCGGAAGAAATCCCAGGAGACAGTGTCCAAAGCCTTACTAAAGTTGAGGTGAATATCTGTCATTCTTCCCTCATCTACCAAGCTGATCCCCATTGAAGAAGGTTTTTAGGCTTATTAAGCATTATTTCCCCTTCATAAATCCATGTTGTCTACTCTCAATCACATTTGCATATCTGGAAGTTGTTTCCAAGATTAGTTCCTCTATCACTTTGTTGTGGACCAGCCTCCTGTTTCCCAGATCCTCCTTCTTTATTTTCCTGAAGAAGAAAGTGACATTTACTTTCCTCTGATCATGAGGAACCTCTCCTGACCACCATAACCTTTCAAAAATATTCAAGAGTTGTCTTGCAACTTCACCAGTCAGCTTTCTCAGCATTCACGGATTCCTTCTGTAAGGCTCCATGGACTTACATACAATTAGTTATTCCACCGAGGTGAAGTCTTTCTTGCACCTAGGCATGACTAGATCATCAGTTCCATTGTGTTTCTGGTACATATGTAGTCAGCATTCCTCCCTCCTCTTTATATAGAAATACACAAATACATAAACTCATGAGACTCCAGCAACCTCTTCTAGGCTTTTCTAATCTCTTATCAAAGACCTTACTTAAGAGACAAACTTAATTTTCAGAAGCATTTCATAGTATTCATGTTATTAGAAGCAGTTACACAGAAAAGTTCCAGATACAGAAAAAGACACTACTGTAATAAAGACTATTAGGATAATGTTTTGGTCAAATCGTTATTAGCGTTCTATTAAGACTTTTTTAAAAGCTCCCAATAGAAGCATATTGAGACAGCAATAATTGTCCTGTATATTTTTGATTAGCCCTTAAAATTCAACTAGAAAGAGAAAAAAAATCAGCAGAACTCTCACAAATACCTGTTTAGGAGGAACATCAGACTATGGTCACAAGCATCAAGAAAGAGGGAACAGGATTCACACCAGAGATCAATATAGTCTGTTTTCATTAACTCAGCTGCTACTTCTAACTCCTTTTTGCCATTCAAAGGACGCTGCAGACACTACTTAAAACACAGGATGGTCTGGGATTCCTTCTGTCTCCTGTGAAATCCTAATAGACTGACTAACAAATTACGGGTTACATAAGTGGATAGCGAGGTGGATCAAAAACTTGCTGAACACCTGTGAATTTTTCAGCATTTGTCCTTGAGTATCTTAAATAATATGTCTGCCCTGTTTCTCTGAGAGACAGGAGTGAAGTGGAGCGTGGTCAGAGGAGAATAGTTCCCTTGCAAAAGCCTTAGTTGTTCCAAGCCAGAACTGCAAGTATTTTGACAGTTGTTCATTGGATGAAGGCAGAGGGAATTAATTGTTATGTTCAAAATGCAGGAGATCTTTGTTGCAGTTTGTTAGGATTATTTTGACTTTTGTAAACCTGCAAGGTGAATATTCAAAAATTTTTAGTTTAATGATCTTAAGTATTACCTTACAGAAATCTGCCTACTATATTAAATTTCTTCATCACAGTGTTAAAAGGAAGGTAAGAAAAATTCCACAATGGGACAGAAGGGCTATTGCCCTTACGACAATAAAGCAGAGGAAGCATAAAATGAATGCTGTAAGTAGAGCATGTAAGGGACATGCTGGTGACTAAACAGAATTTTTCCTGTGTTTTTAGAAAAGGAAAAGGTAAGATGAATGAAAAAGATTAACTTCAGGCTCACATAACCAGGTAGATATATCTATAATACTCATTTTGAATATGGCGATCTCAAGGCAGTTGTTTCATGCACATTTTTGTGTACTGATTTTAATATTCATCCAGCCACGCACTACCCTGAAGAGGAGAACCCTGGCCCATGCCTGAAGTTGTTACTTTTGACTTCGTTCTTTCAGTCAGTATTGGAGAAGATAAAAGCTCTCTCTCTGTCTCCCCCGCCCCAACCCCTTCCCTCCATTAGCTTGATAATGCGTTGAGTAACAGTTGGCAACGCTGTTAGTTGTTTTGAAAGCTAAAAAAACCCTTTTTGTACCTTAGAGACTAAATGCCGTTTGTGAAATAAGTGATGCTGTATGCTTTGTCAGTTTATTGGCTGCTTTCTCACATGCTCTTTTGGAAAATCCCTACAGTCCCCATGCACTTCTTCCCACCATTGCCTTCCCTAACTGCACACTACAGAAGATACCTCCAGTTTTTCTATTGTCGTGTTGCTTGAAGAGCTTTTGTCTTTTAGCATCCAAATGCTCATCCCAGGGGACCATCTAGAAATTCTTTACCCTGACTCATGTGAAACTGAGCTAAATCTCTTCTGATCAAAAGAGTTTAAAACTGTTTTTCTGAGAAAATTATGTCTGACACTGTAATTTCCACTTGAAAACAGCTAACATCTGTGGAAAGTGCATAACCAATGCCTGAGGAATTTCTGCGAATTAAGTCCATGTCATGTTTGACTTTTTTCAGTTCTCCTATAGAAGGGGAGGGCGGGGGGAACAGGGGGAAGAAGCTTCTGACCCAAGACTGAGTTAATTTTGGTTTCAGCACACCCTGAGAGTATCAAGAGGTTGTCCTTCTTTCTGCTGTTTTTCTCTATTTTTGGGACCACTCTACACTAGCAGCACTTGTTCCCTTGTCACTGGTTCACTGAGGGTGAGCCAACATCTTGAATACTGAGTTAAGAATTAGTTGATTCAGTAGATTCACTCCATGTTTGTACTGCTCACACGATACCACCGGTGCTGTGGGATTTTCCCCTAAACTCCTTTGACTCATCATTGCCAGCAAATTTTTAGGGATGTGGCAGATGACAGAACATTCTGCTGTTACAGGAAAGGCTTGATTCAAAAGGTATGCCTGGATACCCATGTGTACTTAATCAAAAGGTTTATCTCCATCAACGAAATGATTCCAGTAGCCAGGACTGGGCTGTAATTTGGTACAGTAGCAGAACTAATGTGCATAATGTTATTCTGTAACATTTTTATACCATTCCAGGAGTTCTGTTAGCAGACTTCTGAGAGCTTTTGATGCCCTTTTATGTTCCAAATTTTCTAAACCAAATCTCCTGGTATTATCAGAGTTGTTATAAATTATACAGGGGAATGCAAGCTATTTAGCTGATCTGATACTATCCAAAGGCCAGACACATCCCACCAGCAATTTGAAGTTTTAAGTACTTTCCTGAGTTGGCTTGGGAAACCTTCATCCACAGGGAATCACGTACACTGCTTTAATTGATATGTGATTTCAGCATGTAATGAGAATGGGATCTATTCTGTGTGGACAAACTTCTTTGAATACCAATTTTATTGCACACCTGTCTTTTAATTTTCTCATCAAATTAAACTAAGAAATGGTGATACTGTAATTCTTTTCTGCCTTTACAGACTAAAGAGTTTTCTTACCAAGTGGTATTCTTTTCTTTGAAAATTCTGATGGTTTATCTTACTCCAGACTCAAAGTAGGAAATGTCCTCTGTTTGTCAATTTTTTTTAAAGCTCCTCTGTGCAAAAGTTTGTTTAGCCTCTGCTTATAAAGATAAGAATGGGATATGAGAGATCAGAATATATTTGCCATTTCATAGGTATGTGACCACAAGCGAAAGGAGATTTAGATCCATTTGAGGACTATTACTGCTCCTGATCTGGAACACACAGATTTGTAGTTAAGATTCAGAGATTCATTTTCTCAGAGTATGCCAGTAAGTCGCTCTTAATGAAAATAAAAACAGAGATTTTTTTTTTCCTATGCACTGGAAAGGGTGTCATAAGATATTAGCAAAGTGAAAAGGAAGGAAAAGATAACATTTGAATGAATCAAACACACAAATTATCTTCATATTCTCTCTTACTTTTAATTACAGGATTAAAATTGAAAATCAATGCAATGGTGAGCAGGCATATGTTAATGTTTGTTCCATACATCTTCAACTAATACTTCTCATTGTTGAATACTTTATTTGCTTTTCATTGATGTGGCAGATAAACAGCTTATTTAAAAACTTCTCGTTTTTATATTAATTGATGCAAATGTATTAATATTTTTATTTGAAAAAAATGTAATTGGCCACCTATGAAATATTCCAAAATTCTTATTTTCTTGTTAGAGTAGGGGATAATCATGTATGTAGTTGTTATGTGGCTTCTTGTACCTTGCCAATGAGGGCTTTATACTGTCACGTAACAGTCATCCAGAAGATTTGCTTTTATGGTGTTTCGTGGGTTTTTGTCATTTGGGAGCAGGTCAGGGCCCTCTGCAAACATCTCTGTGGTGAACTGGTAGTGACTGCAGACAGGTCTCAACACTGTAAAATGAACATAGTGCTCAGAGTTCTCATTTGTCGGCAGTGACACCAAGGATGGACAGCTTGAGAGAGGAAGTTTCCTCTCTTGGAGAATATCCTTACATTTTATGACTGATGCAAACTGGCAGAATACTGTTACTGAACTAGTAAAGCATTTGTCTAGTGATTAAACAGGAATTCATAGTTGAGGGCCATCTGGCACTCTGTGCTCAATTCAGGAATGCTTCAAAATTGTCTTACTCTGTGCTGTCGAACTCTCTCTGAAAATACAGAAATAGTAATTTTGCACAGGAAAAGGTTTTGAAATGAGCTCTAAGTTTGCGTGCATGTTTCTGTGTGTTTACTTGTGCTTGGAGTAACAGAAACACAGATGCTGATATTATTTGATAAATAATAGTATCAACTGTTACAAAAATACCTCACCATTGCACAAGAAGAGACTTCCAAAATGTACTATTACAACTGGGTGTACTCCAGAGAGTGTCCATGTCTCTGCAGCAGTTCCCAGCTCTTAACAGACCGTCTGAGCTCCTGAAAACTTGCACTTCGGACACTATATCTATGTTCCTTGAAGGTTTTTCAAGATGCTGAGGTACAAGCAGTTTCAAGAGGTTCTACATAATGTAAACCAGTTTTATACAGAAAAAAGTCTTACAGGGTTTTAAACTATCAAAGAACTCAGAATTCAGTTTCCCTGCACTTTAAAGTATGAGACAGTTCCCGAACTCTAGGTTTCTCAAATACTAAGGATTTTTAAAGGCAAATTATGTTAAAATGGGGTTTGTTCTGGACACGTGATGTTACAACTCTCTTGTGTTACATGTACCTTTTCATTTGGAGTAAGAGAGTCTGCTGAATTTCTTTAGCTGTTAATAGTATTTTAAATTTAGGAACTGCAGAAAAGATTGTGTTCTCCAAATCAGTACTTACTTTTCATGCTAGGAAGTACACTGGATTCATTTTTCCATATACATATATATATGCGTGTGTGTGTGTGCGTATACATATATATATATTCACACCTCACTTGAGATGAGAATGCCTGGAAAGAGACTCTCCTGCTCATCCCCACTTAATTTTGTTGATGTGATGGGAATGGATAGCACAGCTGGACTATTTTCAGATGGAACTGAATTGAAAGGTAATATCTACCAATGGATGTAACCCTCTGTAGCCATTTGGGTTTGCATGGCCTGGGTTTTGGTAGAAGTGGTGGCCACAGAGGTGGCTTCTGTGCTAAACTGCTGGAAGCTTCCACCGTGTCTGGCAGAGCCAGTCCCTGCTGGCTCCAAAGGTGGATGTGCTGCTGGCCAAGGCTGGGCCGATTAGAGATGGTGGTAATGGCTCTGTGATAACAGATTTAAGAAGAAAGCAAAACAAAGGTGGGGGTGCAGTTTTAACTCCAGTCAGAGAAGAGCAGAGTGAGAACATGTGATACAAAACAACTCTGCAGACACCAAGGTCAGTGGAGAAGGAGGGACAGGAGGTGCTCCAGGCACCGGAGCCGAGGTTCCTCTGCAGGCCGTGGTGAGGACCATGGTGAGGCAGCTGTGCCCCTGCAGCCCATGGGGATCCACGGGGGATGCAGAGATCCACCCGCAGCCCGTGGGGGAGGTGCCCACGCTGGAGCAGGTGGATGCCTGGAGGAGGCTGTGATCCAGTGGGAGACCTGGTGGAGAGAGAGGGCCCTGCTTCCAGGCTGGAGCAGCCTGTCCTTGGAGGACTGCACCCCGTGGAAGAGCGACCGTCACCACTGCAGTTTTGGAAGGACTGTTGCCTGCGGGATGGACTCACATTACAGCAGCTCACAGAGAGATGTTGCTCGTGAGATGGAGCCACGTTGGAGAAGTTCATGGAGAACTGTCTCCTGAGGGAGGGACCCCACAGTGCAGCAGGGGAAGGACTTCTCTCCCCGAGCAGCAGGAGAAGCCTCAGGTAATGAACTGACCAAAATCCCCATTCCCTGTCCCCTTGCACTGCTGGGGTGGGAGGTAGAGCTGGGAAGGAGGGAGGGGTGGGGGGAAGACATTTTTAAGGGCTTATTTTACTTCTCATTATCCTGCTCTGATTTTGTTAGTAATAAATTCATCTTGTATCTCAAAGCTGCGCCTGTTTTGCCCATGATGGCATTTAATGAGTGATCTCTCCCGGTCCTTATCTCAACCCATGAACCCTTTGTTAAATTTTTGGCCCATGACACCATTGCTGGCCACTTGATCCATGGGACCAGGTTAAGACCAGTAATTGTTTTTCTGTCTTGAACCTAAAGCAAGGATGTTAGGTATGATGCACTGTTTGACCATACAAAGCCATTTCTTTTGGGCTATGATTTTTGCTAAAGCTAAGCACAGTTCTTGACATAAAAGAAATCTTCTAACACACATTTGAGAGCTACCTGCTGGAAATGTGCAGTTGCTGTTCACTTTTCAAGTGAAACATAACCCCTTTCCTCTGCAGATAATGTGCTTTGTAGAACATAATGTTTCAGAGTTGTTTTGATTAGATTTACAGTTGTTAAATACTTGCTCCAAGAGCATCATGCAAATAATTTTGTTCTAAAGACACCATTTAGAGTTTATTTAATCCTGGGTTTAGTTTGCTTCAAATAAATTGTACATGCACTGTTACCTTAATCTTCATGTAATGTGACTTCCTATTTTTCTATCCCTGGATACAGAGGACAATAATGACAACTAAACATTAACTTCATATTAATATGTAAAAGTTCTTTATAATAAACGTGCTGCGTACTTTAGAATAACGTGTTTCTGTTGCTCATTAGCTGCCTTTTTCAGCTTAAAATGAAGTGTATAGTTCATAGTGGTTTTTGACTGTTTAAATTCTGTGCACAGTAGTGACAAGCAATGACACTCACACGTTATTCACAGTATTCTGACCTAGATAAGCTTGCTGATGTCGAGTGCAAACTAATGTAGCCAAATTCAGCCAAAAAGTTTCTGGAAGATACGTTTTAGGCCAAAATGACTCATAAGGAGAGAGGAAAAAACATGAATTATTTCCCTCCTGCCTTTACATGCATTCATCAAATCTGTGCATGCTAGCCAAAGAACAAATTTTCTCATGCCAAGAAAATAATACCTTTTAATAAAACTAAGAATCTGGTCGTCTTCCTTCATATAACTGTGAGATGACTTATCCGCTTTTCATAAAATTTAACAGTGTTTTGATTATTTGTTCTAGTTTTTGCAGGGCTTCCCCTGGCTTTCTGTCAGAATATTTGAAAGACTGGTGTAGAAAAAGGGAGGAGGGGAGAGGGAAATCAGCATAGCTCAAGGCTGCACCTGCTGTCCCTGGAGCGGGCCAGATTCAGTACTGAGCTGCATTTAATTCAGTGCCTCCACTGCAGCGAGGCAGAACTTAAAACTTTTTTTTTTTCTGTGATGAATTGAGCCGGCAGCCATGGAGAGAATAATTTTTTCTATTTTAAGTAAAAGAGCACAGGCAACAGCCTTGTATGCTTTTGTGCATGGCCTTGATACAAGAGCAGTTCCGTGTCTCCCTCCATTCTGTCCTTGGAATTTATGCTGGGAGGCGTCATGAAATAAATCGGGAAAAAACTCAACCCACGAGCAGAACTTGCAGGGTTGGGTAGCAGCCGCTGTCAGGGTGTGGGTACGCGGCGGAGCAGTTTGATCAGCAGCAATCCTTCCAAGCCAGCTCCTCTCTCCGAGAGACACGGGTTATGTCGTGTAGGGCCACATCCCGTTC